>JAODAL010004203.1:0-160276 GCA_025379985.1 Phyllomedusa bahiana | reverse complement strand
CTGGGGCGCTGTTGTGTTGTTTCAGTTAAAAAAAAACAGGTTTTTACATAAAATTCCCCTTTTTTTTTTTGGTGGGTCATTTATTTTGGCATTTAGACCCGGGGGTTAATTAAAGGTTTTCTGGTTGTGGTTACTTCTTTGGCAGTTTTTTTTCCGCCAAAGAAGAATTTTGCGTAGCATAATTATATAAAAGGGTTTAAATTTAAGCTGTTTGTGCTTTTTATTCGTAAAAATTCAAGTTTTTTTTTAAACGGACATAAAGTAAATTTTTCCCCTGCCTTTGTGGGGGCCCCAGAACGGGTGTCATCTGCGGCCGTGTGTTGTTCAGCAACCCAAGGGTTCTTGTTTGGTTGATAGGTCATCCATTCTCGAGATGAATCTGAAAAAACACCACCCAAAAGAGTCGGGGGAACATCAGAGTGGCTGGGAGGTCATATTTGGGGGGGGGTCGCCTCTGCATCCCAAGACGATGATGAGGCAGCGTGACGATGAAACACAAATTGATGATTGTAGCGCCCACACTTGGGGCCGGGTAAAGCAAGGGCTTCATCTCTCAGGAGAAGAGGGCATCAGCTTGCGCGTCAGGCAGCCAAAGTGGGTTGTGTGGCCGTGAGTCAGCAGGGTGCAGCGTGTGGGTCGGGAGCAAGGGAGGGGGGTAAAATATCTGCTTGCAGGTCCAAAAAGTGGGCACGGGGGCTCAGCGGGGCATTGGCGGCACTAGTCATTTTAGTGCCGGACTTGGGGGGAAATAGATCTCGGGGGGTTGGCAGTTCTTTGTAAGAACCGGAGGAGCGAAATGGGTATATGTAGAATTTGGGCGGGGAAAAGTGAAGCGGGCCGGGAGAAACTTTGGCACCTTTTGGTCCTGCGTCAACAAAAAGCAGCGTCCCATCGGTGGCCTGGGGAAAGGGTAGTCAGTTTGTGGTGGTCCACCCTGCCCCGCACAGCAGCCCCCCAGTGGCCGCATGCCTTTGCAGCCAGTCAAGGTCAACCTTTGCAGACGGGCGTGTTTCTTTTTTTTCCCATCATCTCCGGTCCAGATGTCCTGTCCTGCTCTCATGGGCCCAGTCGTTCAAGAGGCTTTTTGCAAAGAGACAACGTATGCGTCCAACCCTTTCCTAAGGTGTAGAAGTGCCCATGTCCTGTCCAAGTTTTTGGGTTTTCTGCGTCCCCCCCCCTTTTCCCCAAAAATGGGGACTCTGCATGTTCGAAAACTAATGACTTGTCCCGAGCGGATGGGATTTAAAAAGCGAATTTCTTTTCCCAAAAAAGGCAGTATCAGACTTTATAATTGTGAAAAAAAGGTGGGCAGTTTGAGTTTTATGGGTTTTGTTCCAAGGGCACGGCACGTGGACGTCTGGAGTTTTTAAATAGGGTCAGGGAGACAATGTCCTTTGGGCCCCACTGGGTGAATGTTTTTTCCCTGCCCAGGCACACCAAAACTTGGACAGGAGTGCCGCTTTCTCCCCTTGTCAAACTGCTGCTCCTGCGCCAATGTCCGCTCCTCCTCCCACCATCAACATCATTCAGCCTCCAAAGTGCTGCCCCCATATACCACATGTGTAGGGCACGGGGGGTTTATGCAGTTCTTAACCGGGCTTGCCTTGGCAACAAAAGTCCACGGGAGGGAATTGCTCCGGTCTTTGCGCAAAAAAACGATGTGTGGTTTCTCTACGCCAATGCAAACAAAAAACCATGGTGATGGACATTGGGGAAAAGGTGTCCGCGCTTGTATGGAGGGGGTTGGTCCTGCGCCCTGCATGGTGCACGTGTTAAATTGGTTGTAAAAAGGTTCCTGGAGTTTCCCCCGATCTTGAAGATTTGAAAAATGGCCGGAAAATGTGCATGGTCTCCATTTCCTCCCAACAGGAAACCTCCCGAGTTGCGTGGCAGCGGCCTAAACCAAAAACACGCTGATTGCGATGTTTCCCCCCTTTTGGGAAATTTCCCTGCTGCATTTTTGGGGACCGATTGTATGAACGGGGAAAAAGGCTTAAGTTTTTTGGATATCCAGGGGACAGAAGACCCCTGTGTAACTTTGTTGTCGAGTGGCAGCTATGGTGACATTCCCATTTGTGAGGCCTTTGGGAGGACTTTTTATTTGTCAGTGCCGGACTACGGGTTTGAATAACGTCATTCCCTGCTTCATTCCGGGAAACAGATGTGAAAAATCTGTTGGGCGGGGACTGGAGTGTGGCGATACATCTGGGGGCCACATGAGTCCGGTGGGCTGAAATGGAGGAGGGAGGGAGGGGGGAAGACTTTAAACAAAAGCATTGTCAGGTGAAATGAGGGGATTTTTACCCAGGTGCATGGAGGAGGAGCGGGAAGTGGAGGGGTAGATGGAGATGAGGAGATAACCGCAAGCCCCGGGGGCAGAACAGTGGGGGGGAGGCGGGGGACCCTGGGAGTCACTTGTGAGTGGCCCGCAGCATGCTGATTTGCTGGTAGTGACGCCAAAATAGTCGGGCACCCGGCAGAGGGATGACTTCTGGTTTCCCCAAACCCTATTGGCCCCTCGTATGGCCCCAAAATGGGACCCTTTTTCTCAGCTGGAGGGGGAGGACAATTTTCAGATATATAGGGAAAACTTCCCGTAGCAGTTGGCCGCTGCCTATGTGCGGCATATCCCTCCTCATGTATGACTGACCGGGTTGGGGGTAGGGGGGGGGGTGGAGCAGTACCAGCCCTCGCAGAACCTAAGTCTGGGAACTGTGAGCAGCTTCCCTTCACCCGCCTAGTGAGGAGGGCAGTTTTCCAGAGCAGATCAAGGAGCTGGGACTGGAGCAGTTCCGAAAAACGATGGGGGCCACTTGGACAGCATCTGCCACCCTAGTTAGAAGATCGCTGGACTACGGGGCAGCCCAAAAGGATGTGTGGCCGCAAATTGTGAGTTTGAGTGGGGTGTCCTGCCCCCTCCCGTAGTGTGGCTCAGAGCGGGTGTTAAATGCGGCGGGGGCTATTGTTACCCATGGAGAACCCGCTTGTCCCTGGGGGAAAAGTGGAAGACTGACCTTTGTCAAGATAAAAAACAGGGTGATTGGCAGGATTTCCACACCCAAGCCCTTGGATCAGATTACATCAGCCCTGACCCCTCACCAAAATTTGAGAAATGAGTCTGGATTCAAATACCTGCCATTTCTGATGAAGCCACCGTTGATGCCCCACATATGCTGACAGTTTCTCCCTCTCCACCAACCTTCTTTACCGGGCTGGTATTTCCACCCACTCCCATGTGTCTTGTGCCAATCTTGACTCAGTGTGTGCTGTTGTGGTGCCGTGAATCCACACTGTGTCTTTGTGCCACTCTTGACCTAATTTCTGCTGTGGCTGCTGCCCCTCACCCCCCCACACTTGTCATTGTGCCACTGTCTGACCTATGCTACTGTGTGGTGTGCCGTAACCTTCACACTGTGTCATTGTGCCCTCGTGGCCTATCCTGTTTTTGCGACTTCCAGAATGTAATTGTGCCACTGTCGACCTCATGCTGCTGCTGTGGCTGCGCTGTGCCCTTCACACTCTGTCATGGCACTCTGTGGCCTACTTCTGTTTTTGCCACCCCCGAATGTCATTGTGCCATGTTGACCTCTGCTGCTGCTGTCCTGTGCCCTGACCTACACACGTGTCATTGGCCACTTCTGACCTCATGCTGTTGCTCCTGCCGTCCCTCCCTCCCTGCATTGGCCCTCGTGGCCTACTTCTGTTTTTGCCACCTCTGAATGTTTGTGCCCCTGTTGACCTGATGTGCTGCTGGGTGCTGCCGTGCCCCCAACACTTGCCTTGTGCCACTGTCTGCTCATGCTGCTGGTTGCTTTTGCCGGGGGCCTCCACACTCTGTCATTGTGCCCTTGTTGACCTCATGCTGTGTGTGGCTGCTCCGTAAACCAATACTGTGTATTTTGCTACTTGGGCCCACTCCTGTTTTTGCCACCTCCAGAATGTCATTGTGCCACTGTCTGACCTCATGCTGCTCCTGTGGCTGCTGCCATGCCCTCTACACTCTATCATTGTGCCACTCTGTGGCCTTTTCTGTTTTTCCACCTCCAGAATGTAATTTTGCCACTGTCTGACCTCATGCTGCTGCTGTGGCTGCTGCCATGACCTACACATTGTTTCATTGTCCCACTTTGTGGCCTACTCCTATTTTTGCCACCTCCAGAATGTCATTGTGCCACTGTCTGACCTCATGCTGCTGCTCTGGCTGCTGCCATGACCTACAAACTGTGTCATTGTGCCACTGTCTTACCTCATGCTGTTGCTCCTGCCGTCACCTCCACTCCCTGTCATTGTGCCACTCTGTGGCCTACTCCTGTTTTTGCCACCTCCAGAATGTCATTGTGCCACTGTCTGACCTCATGCTGCTGCTGTGGCTGCTGCCATGCCCTCTACACTCTATCATTGTGCCACTCTGTGGCCTACTCCTGTTTTTCCACCTCCATAATGTAATTGTGCCACTGTCTGACCTCATGCTGCTGCTGTGGCTGCTGCCATGACCTACACACTGTGTCATTGTGCCACTCTGTGGCCTACTCCTGTTTTTGCCACCTCCAGAATGTCATTGTGCCACTGTCTGACCTCATGCTGCTGCTGTGGCTGCTGCCGTGACCTACACACTGTGTCATTGTGCCACTCTATGACCTCATGCTGTTGCTCCTGCCATCACCTCCATTCCCTGTCATTGTGCCACTCTGTGGCCTAAGAAAAATATGTTTGAATCAGCTCACCCGTCTTGTATCAGCGTCCAGTTCCCAGGAGCACGGCCGGGCGGAGTCCACACCCAAGGCAAACAGCAACAAAACAAACAAGGTGCAGCCAGCTACATCCAGGACACTGGTGATAGTTCAATAAAACTTCTAATCTTTATTTTCCAACGATTTAAAAATCAAAGCATGGAGGATAGGTTACATGGTAAATGCATTCATGGCACAATAATACGCCACTGCTGACCGACGCGTATCGGAAGCGATATCCTTAATCGTGGTGACCACGATTAAGGATATCGCTTCCAACGATTTTTAAATCGTTGGAAAATAAAGATTAGAAGTTTTATTGAACTATCACCAGTGTCCTGGATGTAGTTGGCTGCACTCTGTGGCCTACCCCTGTTTTTGCCACCTCCAGAATGTCATTGTGCCACTGTCTGACCTCATGCTGCTGCTGTGGCTGCTGTCGTGACCTACACACTGTGTCATTGTGCCACTCTCTGACCTCATGCTGCTGCTGTGGCTGCTGCCGTGACCTACGCACTCTGTCATTGTGCCACTGTCTGACCTTATGCTACTTCTGCCGTGACCTCCACACTGTGTCATTGTGCCACTCTGTGGCCTACTCCTGTTTTTGCCACCTCCATAATGTCATTGTGCCACTCTCTGACCTCATGCTGCTGTGGCTGCCGCCGTCACCTCCACACTCTGTCACTGATGTTGCCACCTGAGCCCTCAGCTTGTTTTTTTTCCAGCTGTCGCTGCCATGACTTTATCAGGCTACATTCCCGCTTCAGTTTTTTGGTTAGTTTTGCCCTCTTAAGGGCCCAGGCAATTTTATAGTGAAGCGATTCTAAGAGAGGCGGCAATCATATGCGTAAAAGACAACATTGTATGAAGACCAAACCAAGCTCCCTCTGCATATTTAAGCATGGACATTTCAATCTTCAGAAAGAGTATTTACGGCACTCACCCAACTTCTTCTGCAAAAATCCTTTTATTGGAACATAAAATCAGGGAATCGGCACATTTCACAAACACAGCCAACAGCCGTTTCACGTCCTCCGACGCTTTCTCAAGGTCATGGTTTTTTTAACGCGATTCGTCCCGAAGTAATTCGGACCGAAACTAAATTTGGCGGAAAATTCAGCGAAGTCGCCGAATCGAATTTTTGAGAAATTCGCCCATCTCTAATTCTATATATCAAACAGTAGTCTGCAAGTTTCACAGCTAGAAAGAACCCCAAACAAACAAAGGTGGTTATATCAGTGTAATATTTTATCAGATTTCTTCATTGATGTTGAGGCAGAATAATTACTACTTGCAATCAGATGATCACTCCCTATAAATATTATTATGCATTATACTGTATGATTGCTGAGTTGCTTGTCTTCATTGCTATGATGACAGTAGAGGAGTAGAGTCGAAATATTCCCTTTGGAAAATTCCTCCAATAATTTGTCAAAAGATTACTGCTGCCTGAACCACAAGCAGCTTGAAATAGCAACAGGATTTTGGTGCCGTTTTCTGACATTTTGTATAGATGTTTCTCACAGATTAAAAAAGTCTATGGGAAAAAAAAACTCAGGAGAATGCTACATTTTGTTCAAGACACTATCAAACTCAAAAAGCTACAAAACCAACAACAACCAAAATGTGGACTGTATGATATTCTGTGGTGTCTTTGAACCCAAAAGTGAAACAAAATCATGGGCGACATGTATAAACGGGGCTGCGCCAGCTTTCTGGTGTACATAGAGCAAAGAAAGAATGTATGACCAGGTGGACTCCAAAGATCAGGGGCATTCTTGGGGCGTGTCACACCACATTCATAGAAGTAGACACATTTATGATTCTTTGATGCCAAATCTATGCGCAGAACAGTTAGAACAGCCAGACCAGGGTAAAAGTGGTGCCTGAGCCAGACTTGTCATATTGGCACTAGACTGCGCCTGTATGTATGACCTGCAGAAGAACAGGTTCATACATTCTGATGCAGTCTACACTGCTTTAGAGCTGTTTAGAACTGATCTGTCTGCACCAACGTTCATACATGTCACCCTATGTTTCTGAAATTAACCAAAGCCATCAAAAGAACAAATTTTCGTGACCCATCTGTAGCCAGTATCATATGTCTAAAGTTGCCATGCAGTTTTAGTTTGGGAGCATGATTGTCATGATGTAATGCCTGCAGTCTAACTTTCAGGTCAAGGTAGCTAAGAGAGCAGTGGATTATTTACTGTTTTTAAATCGTAAACATTTCATGTGGTAATAAAATATGATGGCTGTGAAAGGTCTTAATAATACATTCCAAGCTTACTGTAGGTGTTTAGTAAGTAGAGCAAAACATGTACCAGGCCTAAAAATGAGTAGGGCACAATAAGGTCAATGCCTGATAACAAATGACTGAAAGTGCATTGAAGCAGCTGGCTGTGTCTTACTGTCAATGTCACAGAACATCTGCAGAAAATAATAAGATATTATCATGCATAAAGCAGGGTATAGATGACAAGGTGACAGCATAATGGTATCATTGTATAAATCCTTTGAAACTCTATGACCTCAGATGGAAGTCTGCAATTTGCAGCATTTTTAAAATAGGAGGTTATTCAATTTAAATAGGTAAAAATAAATACTAATACTAATACATTCTGAAACAAATAATACATGATTTAGATTCAAATAAACTGAAGGTTAGAGTAGAAAGGAAACCGATTTTTAACCACATAAGCTCTTTACTCATTTTTCTAAATCATGTTTAGTTCTAATTTTGAAAATAAAAAATATAAATAGAAAAACAGATAGATAAAAAAGATAACAAAACACTTGTAGCATATTATTATTATGTTGCCCATTAAGTTTAAAGTTACATAAATTACTATCGACATTTTTTTAGGAGATGTTAAAAAACAATAAGACACACATACATGTCATGATGTCCGCACTAATAACATTTTTAATGTGTTGAGGGCTTAGGAAGGTACAACTAACTCAGAGAATCTCCAGTTGATTTGATAATTGAAACCCTGATGCTTCTAGCAATCAGATCACATAGCTTAATGATAATGACTGGACCCCATAGAGATAATTTACATAAAAAGTCACAACACATTTTTGAAGGCTTTCTGCCACTATAGGAATTAATGGGAACATGTATGCTTTAGAAAGAGACTAATGACAACAAAAAAAACATTAAAATCAAACTTTACTTGTTTCATAAGTGTATAAAACATTACATCGCCACATTGGCTTACCGCACATTTATTCATCCCGTAGGATTAGTAGAAACACGCTCATCCTATTTTATGAAAAGTCCATAGATTCATTCAAAGACATGGATGAATACTGTCTAGGTATAAAACTTCCTTTATTGCCCATAGCAACCAATCAAAGCATCCCTTTAATTTTTTCAGAGCATTATATGAAATGAAAGGAGAGCTTTGACTGGTTGCTATGGGCAACAAAGAAAGTCTTAGACTTAGATACTTTTCACACAAATGGCCTTAAATGCAGTTTCAGAATATTACTTTTATAACCAGGACAACCCATACAATAAATACATCAACTTATTTATGCACTTTTATTTACTCTGTGATATAAAAACCAACAGACTTCGTATCCCCCGATATACAAACTTCACAACCAGAACACTATCTTAGCACACAGCCCGACAGTGACATGGAGTAAAAATAACGTGATGTTATAGTTCCAAAATTACTCTAGTTTCTGATGAGCAAACATTACATGATATTTATGCATTTTCTTCTACAAAAAGAAATACAACATTTCAGTTCAAATGTTTGGTACATGTTTTCGAGGCAAAACACCTCTGGGCAAGGTTGTTTGACTCCATTTCCTTTTCTTCTCATATTGTTCTCACAAACAAAATATGCAGTCATAGTTCAGTCATAATTACATAGTTAAAAAAGATGAAAAAAGTCAAAAGGCTATGAAGTCAAACTTATAATCAGACAGTGTTGCAAAAAAAGCAAAAGGTGATGCCAATTCCCTTATGTTAGGGGAAACAGTTTCTTACCGACTTCTATTATGGGTATCAGAATAAATCTCTTGATCAATGTCTCATGTGCAGAAATCTGGTGTATATAACTTGTGATATTAGTGTTGTCAGGAAAGGTCTTCAGGTACCTCTTGAATTGAAATCAACCATATCATCATTTCACACAGAATTCCATTATTATAGTAAAGAATCACTGTCTACAATGATGCTGAAACCTTCATTCCCCGAGAAGTAGAGGATGCCCCCTTGTCTATGTGGATACAGGCTTAGGTGTAAAATCATTGTACCATATTTTGATGTATTTGAAGTTTGGCAATCTTTCTCAGTAATGCAATACCTATAATTGCACTCCCCTCCACCTGCTATAGCTCATATGTGTGATTTTCAGGCACAGGTCTCCAAAACAGCTCACAATATCTCATGTATGTTCTGGCAAGTAATTTGTGTAGAAGAAAAACCATATTTTTATCCTGAACGCCCATGCATCCTTTGAAGTGTCCTATTATATTTATTTGCTTTTTAGCAGCTACGAAGCACACATTTGCTAAAGTAAAGATTCTTGTTCATCAATATTCCCCACGTCTTGGCAGTTTTATTCAGAATTTAGTAGAAACTTGGAAGACTCTACCTTGGCCCAAATGTGTAAACTTCCCTTTATCCACATTCAACTGTATTTACCATTTTTCTGCCTATGCCTTCCAAATTCCCAAGTCCCTGAATAAAATGTTACTATGCTCTGTGTTAATTACTTTATCGATTACTTTATCGAGCTTAGTATTTTCTGCCTATATTGAAATTCTACTCTGTAAGTCATTCACTATGTCTTTAACAAACATTTTAAAAAGATGAGGGTCCAATGGTGGCCCCTGTGGTATCCAACTAGTATTTGTGACCTAATCTGAGGCTGTACCATTAGTAACCACCCTCTGTTTTGTATCCCGGAGTCATTTTTTTCTGATTTGTACATATTTTTTTTCAAGTCCTCATTTTATGTACTAACCTTTTATATGATATGGTGTTTTAAAAAGTCTATGCATGCTGCATTCACAACCATACCCAGGTTCAGTATACAAAATCCTGCCTAGGTTAGTTAAACTTAACATCATGCTAATATTATGTTATATGGTTATTTCCACTGAGATTTTTCAGTTTATCGTTTCTTAAGAACTTTCAAATATCCCAAACATCTGGGAATTAACATTTGTAGTTCACTTCTAAAGGGGATGAGATCAAGATTACTTATTATTGATAAAGATTAATCTAAAAAAACCTGTACATGAAAGGATTGAATCAAACTCTCTCACTCATTTAGCCAGAACATAACAGAATGTTTTTCAGGCTACTCTCGTTCTATCTTTTGTGTTGGTTGATTTTTTTTCCCTACATTCATGTCTTTCTCTTTTTCAAGACAACTCCCCACCCAGACATAGATAAATAAATATATTTTCTCACCCAGTCTGATGATCATCCTGCAACAGTCATATGTACAGCACCCTGGAATTAATGGCACTTTAAAATACATAATAATAATGTAACATAAAGTATTATTATAACTATAATGTAGCACTGAAGAATAGGTGGGCGTTAAGCAGGTTCCACAATAACTTCATTAAAGGGGTGTTCCCATCTCATACACTGATGGCATATTGATAGTTGCGGGTTCCACCTCTGAGCCATGCAAACTATGTCTGTAAATAAGAACACTATTTCATATTGACCAAGGTTTTTTTTTATCTGAGTAAGCAATTAAGCAGACGGAATGTCTCTATATCATAGTTAGAGCTGCAACACCCTAATAGAGTTCATGGTATAGAAGTGATTGGGAATGGGTCCCAGAAAGTCTTGGCTCAGAATGGAGAGCTGGTGGTGCTTGTCTACTACTCTCCATTCTGTACTGTGGTAGTTATAAGTAGAGCTGAGCGCTGTGTGTAGCTATTCTGGAAACTCCCTTAGAAGAGAATGGATAGTAGTGTACAAGAGCAATCAACTTGTTGTTCTGAATGGAAACTGTCAGAGGCCCGCTCCTGAGATAGGTGCAGATCCCAGAGGTGGAAACTATGTATGAGATGGGAAAACCCCTTCAATAAAGTGTTCCAATAACTTGTTCACCATAAACTCTAGTAGCATGTTTCAGCTCTAACTATGATACAGAGACATCCTCCCTGTTTTACCACTTACCGATAATGGATGTATGGATACATCCTCTTGTCAGTAAGGTCATATGTAGCAGGCTTAATCAGTAGGTCTGCTACTTAGGAAACGGGTGAAAGCTGCTTATTGCAGATGACACCTTCCACCAACAGCAGGAAACAGAGCCGTCTGTGATCACTGCTGTTTAATCATTTAAATGATCATGGCTACAACATCTAAAGGAAGGAGGAAAAATGCTGAGCACCATCCCTCAATTTCTTTAGCACCCCTGCTGTAAAATTGTGGGGTGCATCCAGGGCCGGGATGATGGCTTGGCAGAGGTAGGCGATAGCCTAGGGCGCCATACCTCTGCCTGCCTCCAGGGGGCGCAGAATGGGCATAGAGCCAGCTCAGGAGCTGAGCCAGCTCCATACATAGCAGGTGCTAGTCACAGCCAAGCTGCCAGCACCTACATCCTGCAGAAAGAGGGGTTGAGGATTATCTCTGCACGCCCACTTGGCGCCGGGGGGTAGAGGTGGGTCGAGTGAAGAGGAGCAGCACTATGTTATGGAGGATGATAGGAGAGGTAAGTCTGCCCCCCTCCCATCATCTCTATGTTTCTCTGTCATCCTCTCTTGCTCTGACAGCTTCCTGTCACAGGATGCTGCATGCAGGGAGGAGTGGGCGGAGTTTTGGCTCACTACACAGCACAGAGTGCTCCAGGACATGTGAGTGTTTTGTGGAGGGGCCATAGTGAGAGGAGGGGGCTATAGTGAGAGGAGGGGGCTATATTAAAAGGGGGGCCATAGTGAGAGGAGGGGGTTATAGTGAGAAAGGGAGGGGGCTATAGTGAGAAAGTGGGGGTTATAGTGAGAAGGTGGGCCATAGAGAGAAAGTCGGGGTTATAGTGAGAAGGGGGGCTATAGTTAGAAAGAGGGGGTTATAGTGAGAAAGGGGGGGTTATAGTGAGAAAGGGGGTTATAGTGAGAAAGGGGAGGTTATAGTGAGAAAGTGGGGGTTATAGTGAGAAAGTGGGGGTTATAGTGAGAAGGGGGGCTATAGTGAGAAAGGGGGGCTATAGTGAGAAAGTGGGGGTTATAGTGAGAAAGTGGGGGTTATAGTGAGAAGGGGGCCATAGTGAGAAAGTGGGGGTTATAGTGAGAAGGGGGGCTATAGTGAGAAAGGGGGGGCTATAGTGAGAAAGTGGGGGTTATAGTGAGAAGGGGGGGCCATAGTGAGAAAGTGGGGGTTATAGTGAGAAGGGGGGCTATAGTGAGCGGAAGGGGTTATAGTGAGAAGGGGGACATAGAGAGAAAGTGGGTTTTATAGTGAGAAAGTGGGGGTTATAGTGAGAAAATGGGGGTTATAGTGAGAAAATGGGGTTTATAGTGAGAAGTGGAGGCATAGTGAGAAGGGGGAGCCATAGTGAGAAAGGGGAGGCCATAGTAAGAGGAAGGAGCCATAGTGAGAAGGAGGGGGGCCATAGAGGGAGTGAGCCATAGTGAGAGAGGAGGGCTATAGTGAGATGAGGGGGGAGCCATAGTGAGAGGAGGGAGTTATAGTGAGAGGAGGGGGCTATAGTGAGAGGAAGGGGTTATAGTGAGAGGAGGGGGCTATAGTGAGAGGATGGAGTTATAGTGAGATGGGTGTTATAGTGAGAGAATGGGGCTATAGTAAGAGAGGGGGGCTATAATGAGAGAGGGGAGCCATAGTGAGAGGAGGGTGGGCTATAGTGAGAGGAGGGGGCTATAGTGAGAGGAGGGAGCTATAGTGAGAGGAGGGGGCTATAGTGAGAGGCAGGGGCGTCGCTAGGTAGTTTTGTTCGGGGCACAAGCCCCGGACCAGACTCCCTGTGCCCCGAGTCTTAGAACGTCCGGTTCCAGGTCATTACTGTGACCTGTAGAGCCGACAAGCTATTGCACTGTCTGTGCGTCCCCTGGACGCTCATACAATTCAGAGCAGCAGCAGCTATGTGCAGGCAGCGAGGGGGAGGGCGACTGCTCGGGATGACGGGAGCTCAGGAGGGAGGAGGGGGCGCCGGCTGCTCACACTGTGAAGGGAGTCAGGAAGCAGCGCGCTGTCCAGCCGTGAGAGGTCTTCACCCCCTGCTGTGCTGTTATCTCGGGACCAGACCAGCAAGAAGTGAGTGAGGAGCCTCAGTGCCGAACAATAATTTTAAGTAGTGTAATAAGGGGGAGACAAAATAATGTTCATGAATGTGAACTGTACTGAATGTATGTGTATGTAAATGTGTATGTATGTGTTTGTATAGATGTCTGTGTGTATGTATAAATGTGTATACGTGTGTGTGTATGCTCTGTATGTGTGTGTATGCACTGTATGTGTGTGTATGTATGCCCTGTATGTGTATGTGTGTATGCCCTGTGTGTGTGTATGTATATTTGTGTATACACACATATATCCACAATATCACCGCATTCACATCACTAAAACATAATCCTGCCTGTGTGTCTGTTAGGCTATGTTCACACGGTGTATTGTGACGTGTACAGAACGTGCTGCAATACACTGTGTGCTTCAGGAGCTTGCGCTGATCAACACGTCTTCTCGAAGCACGGGGATGGGGGGTAACAGCCTGCCAGCCCCATAGACATGCATTGACATGTCACTTATCTCCCCGCGCATACAATACGATCGTATTGTACGCATGGGGAGAGGACGTGTAATCCATAGTTCTCTATGAGAGCTATGGATTACTGCAATTACGCCATGTGAACATACCCTTAGACATGTAAACTATGACCTGATGATGAATTATATTTGAATATAATTTTTTTATATCTGTCATTAGTCAGGGTTACGTATGATTTTAGCTGCTGCAGCCAGACTAAGGCTCTGTTCACACTGCGTAAACCGCGGGGCGCATTTCATGCCGTATTTGCGCTTCAATTACGCGCCGCAATTACTGTAATTCATAGTTCTCACAGAGCTATGAAGCTATGAATTACATCTCATCTCTCCCGTGGGTACACTACACACATATTGCACAACGGGGGAGAGAAGTGACGTCACTTACAGCACTGATAGTGGAAGTGAATGGACCGCCCCCTCCCTCCCCCCGTACCTGGAAATACACGCTGAACAGTATGTACTTCCAAAACACACGGTGTACTGCCCTAAAGGTCTGTTCACACAGCGCATGGTGGCACGGACCTGTGCACACCGCTATACGCCTGCTCTTGGAAGTACGTGCTCTCCAGCGTGTAGTTTCAGCAGCGCTCCGGCCACCTCCCATCCATCTTCACTTTCCCACTGAATGAAGTGGCAGGTCACTTATTTTTACGGGCGGGTTCTGTGTGCAGGGAAAACAGGTAATCATAGCCCTCACTGCTATGATTTTACCGTATTTGTGGGGCGCACTTTAGGTGCATTACAGCACAGCTATACCCCACAAATACGCTGTGTATGATCACACGATGTAATGTTGGTCCGTACTTTGACGGGTAATTGCGCTTCAATGCACCTGAAGTACGGGCCGACATTATGGTAACTCATAGCTGTCACTGAGAGCAACGATTACCTGTTCTGGGGAGAATAAATATTAGTGGGAGCTTCAGAGGAACGCACTGGCCACAGTTTTTTCTCTGTAAAAACACATGCCGCGGTTCATGGGGCGTAAAAAACACTGTGTGAAACCCGCCCTTCTGAGCAAAACACAACACAGGGCCCGGGCCCCGGATGTTTTGGGACCCTAGCAACGCCCCTGGTGAGAGGAGGGGGGTATAGTGAGAGGAGGGGGCGCAAGTGAGAGGAGGGGGCTATAGTGAGAGGAGGGAGCCATAGTGAGAGGAGGGGGCTATAGTGAGAGGAGGGGGCTATAGTGAGAGGAGGGGGCTATAGTGAGAGGAGGGGGCTATAGTGAGAGGAGGGAGTTATAGTGAGAGGAGGGAGTTATAGTGAGAGGAGGGGGCTATAGTGAGAGAGGGGGAGCCATAGTGAGAGAGCAGAGCCATAATGAGAGGAGGGGGGAGCCGTAGTGAGAGAGGGGGCTATAGAGAGTGGATGGAGTTATAGTGAGAGGAGGAGGTTATAGTGAAAGGAAGGAGTTATAGTGAGGGGAAGGAGTTATAGTGAGAGAAGGGGTATATAGTGAGAGTTATAGTGAGAGGAGGGGGTTATAGTGAGAGGAGGGGTTGTAGTGAGAGGAGGGAGTTATAGTGAGAGAGGGGGGCTATAGTGAGAGTTATAGTGAGAGGAGGGAGTTATAGCGAGAGGAGGGAGTTATAGTGAGAGATAGGGGGCTATAGTGAGAGGAAGGAATTATAGTGAAAGGAGGGTGTTATAGTGAGAGAAGGGAGTTATAGTGAGAGAGAAGGGGGGCTATGGTGAGAGTTATTGTGAGAGGAGGGAGTTATAGTGAGAGGAGGGAGTTATAGTGAGAAAGGGGGGCTATTGTGAGAGTTATAGTGAGAGGAGGGAGTTATAGTGAGAGGAGGGGGCTATAGTGAGAGGAGGGAGTTATAGTGAGAGGAGGGAGTTATAGTGAGAGGAGGGAGTTATAGTGAGAGGAGGGGGCTATAGTGAGAGGAAGGAGTTATAGTGAGAGGAGGGAGTTATAGTGAGAGGAAGGAGTTATAGTGAGAGGAAGGAGTTATAGTGAGAGGAAGGAGTTATAGTGAGAGGAGGGAGTTATAGTGAGAGGAGGGAGTTATAGTGAGAGGAGGGGGCTATAGTGAGAGGAGGGGGCTATAGTGAGAGGAGGGGGGGAGCCATAGTAAGAGAGGGGAGCCATAGTGAGAGGAGGGGGGAGCCATAGTGAGAGAGGGGGGGGGGGGCTATAGTGAATGGATGGAGTTATAGTGAGAGGAGGGGGTTATAGTGAGAGTTATAGTGAGAGGAGGAGGTTATAGTGAGTGGAGGAGGTTATAGTGAGAGGAAGGAATTATAGTGAGAAGAAGGAGTTATAGTGAGAGTTATAGTGAGAGGAGGGGGTTATAGTGAGAGGAGGGAGTTATAGTGAGAGGAGGGAGTTATAGTGAGAGGAGGGAGTTATAGTGAGAGGAGGGAGTTATAGTGAGAGGAGGGGGTTATAGTGAGAGGAGGGGGCTATAGTGAGAGGAGGGAGTTATAGTGAGAGGAGGGGGCTATAGTGAGAGGAGGGGGTTATAGTGAGAGGAGGGAGTTATAGTGAGAGGAGGGGGCTATAGTGAGAGGAGGGAGTTATAGTGAGAGGAGGGGGTTATAGTGAGAGGAGGGGGGCTATGTTCCACTGTCGTGTGTTGGAATTGTGTTTTTTATTCTCACCTAGCTGGGGAGGACACAGGCATGTGTGTTAGGTTAGGGCTGCGGATTCAATTTATTCGGGGGAGGAGGGGGAGGGGGCCATTGGCCCTATTTGCCTAGGGCACCAAAATGCTTTGTCCCGGCCCTGGGTGCAGCTGAATATCACAGTGGCTGAAAACCTAATGAAGGCTTCCATAGCCAACATGTTCAGCTTTCTTTTAATTCCTGCATAAGGCTGAATATAATAGGACTGCCATCTTTGTTTACATGTACAAGCAATCAAGCCCCATAGTTGTCAAGTACCCTGGGGGATTAAATGTTAATGTAATAAAAAAAATAATTAACAGGGTTATCTGGGAGCTTTAATGATTTCATAGAACACTATAAACAGCATTTAAATTTAAAAGTAAAGATATTCTACTACCTTCATGTGTTTTTTTTCTTCTCTTTGCCTCCTTATTCATCTTTCATAAGTGAAACGTCCTGGTTGCGATAGTGTCAGTAGTTCTTCTGCAGCTATTTCCTACAAGCCCCAGAATCCCTTGAAATTACAATCTAGGACTTCTCTGCACAATCCCCTAATCCTCCTAGCACTGGTCATTATCATTCTCAGACATGTACACCTCATGCCCCTGCATCTCTACTCTAATTCACTCCCTGGTGTCCTGCAGCAGGCTGTGTGTAGTACAGTCACGCATTAGTTTGTAACATGGTAAAAATACATTCCCATAATTTATGTAATACATGTATGAATGTATATAATTTGGTTTATATATTTCTATGTATGTGCTATGTATGTATCACATCAGGTACACAGCTATCCCATTACTGTAACTCTGATTGCTGTGGGAAATGTGGCATCATCCAGCTTTCCTGTACACTGGATAGCCTATCTAGCATCCAAAAAATGTGGGTGAAGTCAGCAAACAGTTTTTGATCATGGGAAAGCTGTGTGCCTGCTGTAGGAGATGTGCCATCCTCTCTGCACACAGTGATGTCAGTGCAGCATCTCATAAAGATTTACCCTGGCACCACTTCTATATAAAGAGCAGTAGGCAGACGTTTTTCTGACTGCTGCTGGATAATCTCAGAAGTACTACTGTAAGATCAACCAACTAAAAAATGCAAGTCTTCTGAACATTTCCTCTTATCAGAAGCGGTAAAGGCAGTGCACGATAATGAAGGCAGCTAGACTCTAGCAGTGATGAGTCACTATGGACACATAGTTATCCCTGTAAGCACTGTACAGAATGATTCAATTCCTGTCAGCACTTCTGTTTACATAGTGACTGATGAGTCACTATATGCAGCCAGCTCTTCTCTGCTTAGGTCACACCTACTACAGGGGGGTGTTTCTGAGCTGAATGATGACAAAATGTCCATAGACTCAGAAGCAAAGCCATGTGATCGATAGACATCACATGATATGCAGGAAGTAGGAAGAGTATCAATTACAGAGTTCAATATAATTAATTTGTGAGCTCTATAACAAATAAAAAGAAAACCCCTTTAAGTCACCCCCTTTTTCTATTTTACAAATAAAAAAAAAAAAAAGGTTGGTATCCTCTACATCCATAAATTCTGAACTATTAAAATATAACACCATTTATCCTGCACGCTGAGCATCATAGAAAAGGAATTCAAACACCAAAGTTGTGTGTTTTTGGGTCATTTCACACCACCCAAAATTGGAATAAAAAGTTATCAAAAAATCGGATGTATCCCAAAATAGTACCAGTAAAAACTTCACTTAAGCCTGAAAGAATGCATCTTTAGTTCCATAGGTTTTTGGTCACAGAAAACGATGCTGCAGTACAATTTTAACAGAGAATATTTGTATTTTTTTAAGAGTACTAAAATGTAATGAAAACCCTTTATATTTGGCATTGCTGGAACTGTATCAACTTGAAAAATACAGATACACATCTTTTACCCAAAGATTTAAAAGTCATTAAAAAAAAAAACCCCCAGAAAACATGGCACAAGTACATTTTTTTTCACGTCACCCCACTTTGAACTTTTTTCGGTTTCACTGTATATTTTTGGGGGATGTTCTTTATGGGGAAAAAACACAAGTTCCCATTATCTATGTAGATAGCAAAACAAAAAAAGTTTATGGCTCTTGGAAGGCGGGAAGGAAAAAAAACAAAAAGCCAAAAATTATGACCGGTTGTCAGGATTAAATCCTTAAAGGCTTTGTAAAATATGAAATATACTTCTTATTTATGGCTTGCATACCTACCTTAATCCAGAGTATCCTTCAATTGTATAATTTTTATTCTACTATTAGTATAATACTAGGTGATTGCAACTAGTAAACCAATTAGATATCGGCATGTTGAACAGAAAAACATGTCAGCTCCAGAAGAGAAGACAAAGTATAAAACTGTGGAGAAAGGTATTGTATGCACAGTTCCCCACTGCACCACAAACACAACCATTTTATTATAAATGTCTAATTTTACTGTACATTAGAATAAAATCATTTATTGCTATTGCTTATATAAACAATTTACCTGAAAACAGAATAAAAGCATTAAGAGTACTCTGTATAATTATATGTAATGTTCTATTAAAAATGTTCTTTCCTATAAGCAAGCCTTAGACCACTAGGGAAAAATAAAGCATTTTGTCTGACTGATTCGCAAATTAAAAACATTCATTTCCTAGTTTGTTTACTCTTTAATAATACTGACATTTCATTTATTTGTATGTAAGACTTCAAAATCAAACTGCTGCTTTGAAAGTATAAAGTATGAAGAAAATATATTAGGTTCTTATTAGGATGCATCTATTCTGAACTTGCAATGTGGATTTCCCATGATCATACATCTCCAACCAGAGGTACAGATAACTGCATAGGCCTTGGAAGATCATAATTCTGGCATGAGAATGGATGTGGCGGCATAAATACTATGCTGAGTAGTAGAAGCCTTAAAAGCCGTAAAAAGGAGGGTTTTGGGCCCAATCAGAGTAGCATGGGGGCCCCAATAAAAAGTGCTATTTGGAGTGCTGTTCCCGGTTGGAGCATAGTGGGCCCAAAAGTTTTTTTATCCTGGTTGGGGTGTGTCTATCTGCAGGATAGGCAGTGGGACTTATGGCTGTTGGAGTAGAGGTGTGAAAAAGTAATGGTTGAAAAGCTGGAGATAGGCAGGTTAGGAGGTGTAAAACCCCCACCCCCATGAGACGTCACGGTTCACCCGGGGCCCCCCTGTATGGCCCGCGCGTTGCCGTGTCTCTGTGTCCGCCCGTGCTGCGACACCCCCCTGGGTCCCGGTCTTGCCGCCCCTGTCCTGGTTGCCCTCCTGAAGCCTTACCTTTCTCGCTTCCTCGCTCCTGGTGTCCGTGCGCACACTGGTCCCCTTAGGGGCACGCGGGGCACGCCCCACTTTTAAAGAGCAGAGTCCCTTTGACCCCCCCCGTGACCTGTACCTCGGGTTTTTTTAAGAAAATTCCCCCCTCAGTCAGGTCGTTTTTTTCTGTTTTCCACCCAAAAGAGCTTGCCCCTTTGTGCTGTAGGCACTGACTCTTTTTTACGTTTGTGTCGTGCATGTTCGTGCTGAAAAAACGTTGCTGACCAGCTGACTTTCCCCTGTGTTTGGATCTACATAGTTGCTCCCCTCCCTTTTATGGCATACTTTCACCAGTAACCGGATTTTTGTCGTTTAAACGGTTAACCTGGGGTTTGCCTGTCTCCATTCCTGTCCCGTCAACCCGCCTGCATTTGGTTACCCACCCCCCCGCATTACCATTGTGCCGTGGGGGGCCCCAGATGATCCGCCCAACCCCGCAGTTTCCAGCCATCGGGGTTTGGGGAACCGTTACAGTACGATTGACCAAAAATTTATGGACCCCGGGAGGGGATCTGCAAAACCTCGTAGCTTGGCGAACCCCCCATGGCGTCCATTGGGAGTTTGTTCCCAAAAGTTGCTTTTGCTCACCCCCCTTTGGACAAAGTCATGTCTGCCTGGACTACTTTTCTGCTCTCCCAAATGCTGGGGTTCCCCCCCCCCCCCCCGTTGCCCCGTCCAGTCCCTGTCCCCTTGCCTCTGCTTGCCCGTTATTCTGGGGGACCTATACGTGCGCGGCTTCCTAATCAGTGCCCCCATTTTGGGGTGTTGGCTCACCTTCTTTCAAACCGTGCCAAGGTGGCCTTCCCCCCTTTGCTCCTACGGGTGAGGCCTTTGGGGCCTGGTTTCCCCCCCTCTGGGACCCACTAAAAAGGGGCCCCCAAGGAGTTCCTTTGAGTGCCTTCGGGAAAAACCCTTTGAGTACCTGGGGAACACTCGGGCTGCTTATCGCTATCCGGTTCCATCAGGCGTTCTATGTGGGCCGTATGACCCTTTTCCGTATCCTGGCCCCCGAGCTTGCCTGGAACAACGGGCCCTCATTGCGCCCTGGGGGGCCTTGATGGACGCATCAAGGACGAGTTGGTGGTCGTGACTTACCTCCACCCCTGGATGACCTCTACTCTTGGTACCCGGATCGACATCCGTTTTGCTGAGAGGTAGCTTGAGCTACGCCAGCAGCCAGTGTCCACCTGGCCTCGCAAGCCTCCGCGCTTTGTACCGGAAACCCCGAGTCAACCTCGCCTGGTACCTGCGTTCCCCCAAGATGAGCCAATAGAAGTGAACCGCACTCATCTCTAAAAAGAGGAACGCGCCCGTCGACGCAGCTTAAACCTGTGCCTGTACTGCGGTGGTACTTCATTACCTGAAGAACTGCCCAATGCGCCCAGCTGCGCCCCAGAAACCTCAGTACCATGGTGTTGTGGGTGAAGTTACCTGAATTAATGATGTGCCTGCTCCGTTTGACACTCCAGTCACCCTAGTTTTTCGTCTGGTGCTGCTTCTGAAGTTCCTGCTCTTCTGGACTCCGGCTCTTCCAAGAACTTCATCCATCCGTCCCTACTGGAGAAGTTCTTCCTGCCTGTTTCCCGTCTGTAAAAACCACTACATTTTTCATCCATCAACGTGGAGATCCTGAAGGAGCCAGTCCAGTTCCGCACCCAGCCTGTGTCTCTACAAATTGGAAGTTCCCACCAAGAGGACATTTCCTTCTACGTCCTGCCAAGTTTGTCTGCTCCAGTCTTGCTCGGGCTTCCGTGGTTACAGCTTCACAGCCCATCCCTGGATTGGAGAATGGGTGAAGTCGTCCAATAGGGCAAGCATTGCTACTCTCGCTGCCTCAAGCCCACCCATCTGGAGCAGCCCTGCACTCCCGTTTCTCTGCCTGTTTGTTCTGCTGTGCCAGTGGAAGATTCGCATCTGCAAGAAGAGCCTTTGGTCTGCAAAGACACCTCTGACTCCCACCCACCCCACCTCCTGCCTACTGTTTCTGCTTCTTTTCCCCAGCTCCAATAAGTTTTCCGAGACTCTCTGGACACCTCCTCTGATGACAGTTCCTGGGATACCGAGGAGGAGGTGGTTACGCCTAGCCATTTTGTGGGTACCCATCTAGCCCGGAGGGGAGGGCTTAAGGGGGGGTACTGTCACAGTTCACGCGGCGGCCCCTGTTCTGGACCGACAGCGTGCCCGTGTCTCCTGTGTCCCGGCCGCTGCGCGACATCCCCTGGTGTCCCTGGCTTCTGCACACACCTGTCCTGGCTCCTGCCACTCCTGAAGCCTCACCATCTCTGCTTTCTCCAGCTCCCTGGTGTCCTGTGCGCACACGTGCTCCTTCTAGGGCACAGGTGTCAAACTTCCGGCTCTCCAGCTTTTGGGAAACTACAACTCCCATCATGCATTTGTATAACCTATAACCGTGAGCATGATGGGAGTTGTAGTTTCCCAACAGCTGGAGGGCCGGAAGTTTGACACCCCTGCTCTAGGGGCACGCGCGTGGCACTGCACCACATTTAAAGAGTCAGAGTACCTTGGCCCTGCCCAGTGACCTGTAACCTCTGGCTTTCTAAGGAACTTCCCCCCTCAACTCAGCATCAGTTCGTTGCTGTTTTTCAGCACAAGAATTTGACCCCTTAGCTGCTGTACTGCTACTGACTCTGTTATACGTTTGCTGTATGTTCATGTTCCTGCTGAACACCTGCTGCTGCACCAGCCTGACTATACCTGCTGTTACCTGGCATCATACAGTAGTCTGCTACCTACCTGTACTGTGCATACTTTCACCAGCTACACCTGGACTGTGTATACGTTTAACGGCTACACCTGCGGTGCCCTGTCTCCGTTCCTGTACCGTCAACCCAGACCTGCACTTTGGCTATCCACTTTTGTAAACAAAACTTCTACCCACTGCCTGCATCTACCATCTGTGCCTGCGGTGGGCCCAGATGATCCGCCCAACCCGCACGTCTCTAGCCACCCGGGTTTGAACCATTACAATGACTTCTCCCAGCCACCCCTCTTTCCTGCAGATTCGGACAGAAATATCTCAGAATCCTCACTTTTCACTGTCTCCTACCTCTCGACAAATTTCCCAGGGGTGGAAGAGCAGGTCCAGGCAATAGCTTAGTGGCTAAGTCTCCGAGAGGGGTGGGGAGGAATAGATGAACTAAGCCCCTGGAGATTGTGCTACAACTATAGCCTGTATCCTTCAAATTTATATTACCAGGTAGTTAGGTAGGAGCTTGAGGTCGGTAATTAGGCAGGACCCTAGGTAGGTAGGGAGGCCCTAGGCACACCCCCATTATATAAGTTGGTAGGTGGCTAGGTAGCTAGGTAGACTGTAGGTAGGCCCCAGTTAGCTAGGGAGATAGGCCCCAGATAGCTAGGTAGGCTGTAGGTAGTCCCCAGGTAGCTAGTCTGTAAGTAGGCCCCAGGTAGCTGGGTAGGTAGGCTGTAGGTGGACTCCAGGTAACTATCTAGGAAGGCTGTAGGTGGGCCCCAGGTGAGTAGGTTGTTAGGCTATAGGGATGTTAGGCATTGGGATGTTCTGTGGCTAGATAATGTCTTCTTGGCAAGATAGGTGAGTAGATTTCTTCATCACTTCATTATTGAAGGCAGGAGCTGTTTTTGGAAGTATGTTAGAAACTGGTGCAGGTGTGGGAATTAGGAGTACTGATAGACAGAAAGCTGGACTTTGCCATTTGAGATTTATTAACAGTGGGCTGGGGTCAAAAGTGTGAAATAGGGCCTGAGAATAGCTTCACAGGTGGTTTCCTATTTTATTGAATGTGTTTTTGGAGACAAGAGGTTTGCTGCTTTGATAAGGAAAGACTGTGGTTTGCAATGTTCCATAGAGCACACTATTAAAGTGATATAGGCTCAGTGTGCTGTTATCCCAAGGAGGGTAGCTCTGGAGGAAAGTGCGGGCATGTCATGATAATCTCCGCCGGGTGGGAGGCAGGATAGGGGGATCAATCGTGAGCACAAACCTGGGGGGGGGGGGGTGGGGGGGGGGGGGGTGGGATTCCAGTCAGAGCTTTGAGACAAGACAATTCTTTGGGGACTTTATAGAAACAAGTTTGGAGGCCTGCTTACCTAAGGAAAAAGGTGTGACCAAGAGGAGTTAGTTATGTTACAGTTACATAGTTTGTGAGGCCAAGAAAAGACAGACATCCCATCCAGTTCAGACTATTGTGCTATAGTGTTGATCCAGAGGAAGGCAAAACCCCCCATGAGATAGAAGCCAACTGTCCTCATTTTAGGGAGAAAAATTCCTTACAGACTCCAGTCTGGCAATCAGAATAAATTTCTGGATCAGCAATCCTTCTTTAGAATCCTAGTCACTACAGCTTGTTATACTATTACGGTCTAGAAATGCACCCAGATGCTTCTTGAATTCTGTTAGTGAATTTACCATGACAAGTTCCTCTGGCAGAGAGTTCTACAGTCTCACTGCTCTTACAGTAAAGAATCCCTTTGTATTTTTAATGAAAAAACTTTATTTCTCTAGTGATGAGGATGCCCCTTTACTCGATAACCGTCCTTGGGGTAAATAGACTATCCTATATTACCTTAATAATTTATTCATTTTTTATATCCCCTAATTGCTAATCTTTCTGGGTATTTACAGGGCCACCCAGTCCTTTTCTTATTTTTGTTGCCCGTTTTGTACCGCTTTCAGCTCTATAAAGTCTTTTTCCCGTGACTGGTGCCCAAAAATGTACACAATATTCCATGTGTGGTCTGACCAGTAACTTGTGTAATGGGAGAATAATGTTCTCATCATGTGCAACTATGGCCTTTTGCTCCTGAAAGAGAGGTTGCAGCACAGCCAAACAGCAGTGTGGGAAAGGTTTAAAACTGAGTATTTTGAGCGAGTGAACGAGTCTCCGAATGTGTTAGCCTTAAAGTGTGTTTCTTTTAAGTGTTGGAGACTTAAGATTGAGGGGGTTTTTAGATTTGGGGAGTTTTTGGGGGGACTATTGTATTGCTTATTATTATAATTGTTTCATATTCTTTTTGGTAACATCCCAGGGTTTTCCCATGTTTGAAAATGCTGCCCCGGGCCCCAAAACCTGTGAAATGTATCCACCTTGAGCAACAGTTCGAGGGGGGCATACTGTGTGAAAGATGTGTGCACATGCATTTAGAAGCCCGTTTCTGGATCTAAAAGAGAAAGGGCGACATGAATCCCCTTTCCCAAATTGGGGGCGAGTTTGCCGCTCACTGAGCACTCACTCGCAGGTGTAGTGTGGGGGGGTTGGGAGCATGGAGGTGCAGGAAAAGAGGGCTAGTGGGTAACAGTCAGAAAAGGGAAAGGGTAGAGGGGGAAAGGTGTCGGAAAGGTAGTCCCCGATTTTATCACCCCAACAAATTTGCAAGATTGGAGATGAGGGGGATATCAGCTCAGAAAAAGCATTGCGCGCAAAGACACTCCCCCGTTGCTCAAAATAAATGGGGAATAGGAGTGCAGGTAGGCTAGACGGGTAGTAGTTGGGGGTCCATAATTAGGGGCACAGACAGGGCAATCTGCCCAAAGAAGGGTCGTCGAAAAAGTATGTTGTTTACCTGGGGCCCCGGGTTTTACATATCGCGGATCGGGGACAGATTGTGGGTGGGGTGGTGAGAATCCCGCTGTCATGGCCCCATGGACCAAGACAAAATTAGAGGTAGGTGGGTGTCTTTAAAAAGATTTAGGCACTTTGGCCAAAAAGTCAAAGGGGGACCTCCCGAGTAATATTTTCAGAAATATTACGTTCCCCGAGCCACACCAGAGAGGCAGAGGGAGGTTTAGGAGGTGAAAAAAGTGGTCAAAAATTGGTGGGAAAAAGGGATTTGGGTTTTTGGAGAACTGGGTGTTTTGACTTTGGTACGGCTCATGCTAGGGATGGGGTGACCTAAATGGGGAGGGTGCAGCTGTAATGGGGGACAAAATGACCAGGAAGTTGAAGGAGTGTTTAAACTAGTGGGGATCTGGCGGGGAGAGGGTAACTACAAGATAGCATGCAAGATAGTGAAGATAGAGAATCTGGAAGAAATTTAGTAATAAATCAGGGGGGTGGAATGAGAAACGTGGAGGGAGGGGGGGGTGTAGCAATAGTTAACAATATGCAGGAGAAGGTAATAAAATCTGAAAAATCTTAAATTGCATGCGACCAATGCCAGGAGTCTGACCAACAAAATAAATTAACTAGAATTACTAATAGCTTGAAGAAAAATATGCATTGTGGGGATATACAGTGCACATGGCTGGACTGAGAGCTAGAGACTGGGCGGTTAATTACAGGACTTACAGTCTATTTAGAAAGGATCGAAAGACCGGAAAGGGGGAGGTGTCTGTTTCTATGTAAAATCCTGTCTGAAGACAATCACTGCGGCTAGAGTAATAGGTAAGGTAAATGAACACTGTGGAATCATTATGGGTAAAACCTATACATTCGGGGTGGTATACAATAACAACTATTAATACTAATAGGGGTCTGCTATAGGCCCCAAAGTATAACAGAACCCATAGAATTGATGTACTCTCAGGAGGACTAATCAGAATGGAGTTTTTAATTATGGGCGACTTTAACTATCCAGGTCATCAATGGGATCTGATAACTGTTGCAGGGGTGTCGCTAGGCTGTTTTATTCGGGGCTCGGGCACCGAATAAAACACCCTGATGCCGAGTCTCCAGGCGCTCCAGGCCTCTGCTGGGCCTGGGCACCGACTGGCCCTTCAGCTGCTATGTGCGTCAGCTGTCGCACCACTCAGCTGAGGAGCTTCTGCGGAGCATAGAGCGAGCGGCTCCCTGCCCCGCAGACAAGTGTCGGACCCGCAGATCCGACACTAGCCGGGGCCGCGGGTCTCACAGCGCTGAGGACCGCCCGCGGCCGTGCGCCTCAGCCAGGCAGCGTCGCGATGATGTTGATGTCATTCGCGATGATGCCTGTCCGTCGGGCCGCCTCAGCGCGTAATAGGGCCGTCGCGCCGTGGATAGCTGCCGGTGGAGCGGGGCTGTTCTTGAAGAGGACGGAGCTGCAGCTCGCCAGGGGGAGTTAAGGTGGTGTATGAATGTTGTTTTTTTTAAAGCGTTTAACCTGCCTCAGTGCCCTATATACTGCCCTGTCTGCCCTAAATGCTGCCTGTGGCCACCATACGCCTGCCTGTGGCCCCCATATCCCTGCCTGTGGCCCCGCTATCCCTGCCTGTGGCCCCCATATGATGCCTGTGCCCCTATATGCCTGCATGTGGCCCCCATATATACTGCCGTTGGCCCATAATACCTGCCTGTAGGCACCAGTATCCTGCCTGTGGCCCCCCAATTTCAAATCCCTGCCTGTGGCCCCATATGCCTGCTTGGCACCCCATTTTTTTTTAACGCCTGCCTGTGGCCCCAATATCCCTGCACTGTGGCCCCAGTGCATGCCTTCTGGCTACCATATGCCTGCCATGTGGCCACCATATGCTGTATGTGCACACTATATACTGACTGTGGCCCCCATTAGTCCCCGGCGCCCGCATACTATCCGCCGCCTCGCCGGCGATCGTAGGGGTGTCCCCTAAGCCGCTGACCAGTCGCTAAGCTATCGGGGTTAGTCGGTTAGACCTTGGCGACGGCGCAGGGCATGGTGGCGGGGACTAACAGTCATGTGCGTCCGGCGGACGCGCACATTCGGTTAGATGCATTTCATGCGGAGCAGAGATCTCCGGGGGAGTAATCTGTGGCCGCGAGTAAGGGATGCAGCTTGTGCGCTGCCGGGACAGTGCACAGCCCTGGCGGCGTGGTGGTCATCTCGCTGCCCGCGCGCGGCTGGTGACGTCACGCGCTGAAGGAAAGATCGGGAGGCAGCGACAGGACGGATCAGCGAAGCGGCAGGGGAGCGAAGGTCAGGTATGTGCTGTTCAGGAGTATTACTTTTAAGCTAGCGCTATTCATGCTGGGGGCTATTATCCTATTGTTATATGTGGAGGGAGGGATCTATTATCTATGTTATATGTGGCAGGGAGGGGGATATTATCTATTGTGCTATGTGCAGGAGGGATGCTATTATGTACTGTTCAGTATGTGCGAGACGGAGGGGGGCTGTTATATATTGTATAAGGTGCTGGGAGGGGGGTATTATCTATTGCTTATATGTGCAGAAGAGGGATTTTGCTATTAATCTACTGTATGATGTTGCAGTGAGGCTTTATCTACTTTTATATGTTCAGGGAGGGGGGCTATTATCTAATTGTTATATGTGCTGGGAGGGGGCTATTATCTATTGTTAATATGTGCAGGGAGGCGGAGCTATTATCTATTGCTATAAGGTTGCAGGGAGAGGGGGGCTATTAGCTATTGTTATATGTGAGGAGAGGGGGGGCTATTATTCTATTTATATGGCAGGTGAGGGGGGTGGTCTATTATTGTGTATATGATCAGCAGGGAGGGGGGGCTGAATAATCTATGTGTATATGTGCAGGGATAGGGGCGGGATATATTTCTGTTATATGTGCAGGCAGGAGGGTAGGCTACAGGAGGTGTATTTCTACTGTTATACTGTTGCTGGGAGGGCGGGCGCCTCAAATTATCTACTGTTATCATCGTGCAGGGAGGGTATGCTATTATTACTGTTATATATGTGCAGGGAGGGGGGCTATTATCGTGTCTCGTTTATGTGCCGGGAGGGTTCATTATCCTACTGTTAATATGTGCGGTGAGGGGGCTATTATTACTGTTTATATGTGCAGGGAGGGGCTAGTTATCTATGTTATTGTGCAGTGGAGGGTGGGGCTATTATCTACTGTCATATGTGCAGGGGAAGGGGGGCTATTATCTACCTTCAGCATTATGTGCAGGGAGGGGGGCTATTATCTACTGTTATATGTGCAGGGAGGGGGGCTTATATCTCTCATATGAGCAGGGAGGGGGTATAATCTACATTTATATGTGCAGGGAGGGGGTAATATCTAGCTTATATAGCTGCAGGGAGGAGCTAAAAATCTACCTACTATGTGCTGTGTGGGCTGAGCCATAATCCTACCTACATTTATGTGGTGTGAGGCTTTAAGCTACCTAATATCGTGCTGTGAGGGCATAGAAGCTACTATAATTATTACACGTGGTGTGGAGGCTATAAGCTATCTATATACCTGCTGGGCGAGACCTAAGACGCTGCCTAAGGGGTATACCTGCTGGGGGAACCTAAAGCCTGGCTATATTACCTGTGGGGGGACCTATAAAACTGCCTATATACCTGCGTGGGGGACGCTATACCTGCCTATAATATCCAGCTGGGGGACCTTAACTGCCGTGCCTATATACCTGCTGGGGGGACCTAAACTGCCTATATACCTGCTTTGGGGACTAAACTGCCTATTATACCTGCTGGCGGGACATAAACCCTGCCTATATACTGCTGGGGACCTAAACTGCCTATATACACTTATGGAGGATTCCATTAACCATGCATATAGAGATACTACTGGGGGATCCAATAACTGCACCATATACCTGCGTGGGGGATCCTTACCTGACTATATACCCTGGCTGGGGGACATATAAAATCTACACACCTACCTACCCTGGGAGATAAAATATATAAGTATCTATAACCACTAATGGGGGGGCGTATACACATTACTGGGGGACCCTTTTACCTTCCATGGGGGGGACCAATTAAATTTACTGCGTTTGTGAGTCGACATAACAGTTCGTTATCAAGCGGTTGTTAAGGCCTCAGCTAAAGTCCAGTTGATAAGACGTTAGCATTATCGACTCCGCGGATCCAGTCGGTTTTTAGCCAGTTTGTTTAGGCCTCAAGTCGATTGTTAAGGTCTTGAGCAATCGGAGACTCGGGGGACTAGCCCCAAATATACTGCCCCTGTGTCCCTCATCTACCTGGCCTTGTGGCCCCGCCCTTATTACATATATATAATGCCGCTGTCCTATATACCTGCCTGTGGCCCCCATATACTGCCTCAAGTGACCCCATATACTGCCTCAGTGACCCATAATATTCTGCTTCAAGTGCCACGCTTATACCTTCTTTTGGACCCGTATATACTGCCTCAGTGCCCCCGCATAGTACGCCTGTGGCCCCATATACTGCCTCAGTGCCCCTATAATACTGCCTGTGGCCCTTATACTGCCTGTGCCCCTCTATACTGCCTGTGGCCATTACCGTGCCTGTGGCCTATATACCTGCGTGTGGCCATATATACCTAGCGCTGTGGCCGTAGTGATATCTGCCTGTGTGGCTCCCATATATCTGCCTGTGGCCATATATAGCTGCTTCCTGTCGCCCGCCCTAGTTTACCTAAACTGATGGGCACTGCGATATACACTATAATTAAGGAGGTTGCTGGGAAATGTGTGGATTCTAAGATATGTCTGTGTCCAAATTCCTCAGGGGAACGAGTATTGCCAGGAGCAATCAGCATGAAGTTGTGAACCGGTGTGAAGAAAAGGGAAAGTGAATGACCTGATCAGTAAAAGTACGTCTCGGGGAGTTACTAAATGTACTGCAGTGTAATCACTTAAATGTCTGCAAGTCTACATCAACGTAGTAACTACCAACTGATATGGTCTGTATGGCTACGGTGGTAACAGATGCTCTCAGGGACGCCTCGTTGTGACAGTGGATAGTCACATTCGTGGGGCTTGCGTTCGGTCTGGGTCTGCAGGATTTTTGGAGCCTTAAGTAAGTAATAGTCTTGGGGTCTTAGGTTTTGTAGGAGGGTTATTAGTAACATCAACTTGTCTGGGTAGATTTGCTCATGTGTAGGTGGATGTTTTGGTGGACTGTTTAGGTGGTTGGGATTGTCATATGTTGGTGTGAAGTTCTGAAAAAGTAAATTTGTATTGGTGATTTCTTACCTGTACAGTGATGCTGAGGAGATGGACGGGATTGTGTGGGATGTGCAGAAAATTAGTGACGGACACAGAGGTTTTTCTCTGTAAAAAAAACATCTGCAGTTCACAATGAGGCGCGAGAAGAAATAAAAAATGTGGGTGTGTGACAACCCAGGCCCGACCACAGAAAAACACACAAAGGGCCCGAAGCCACCGAGATGTTTTAGGACCCTAGAGACAACGCCACTCGCGCTGTAGCCTTTCACAAAGGAAACAGGTTTTCTGTCATTAACTAATGATAATTTTTCCTTTGCCCAAATGGTGCAAGAACGGGCTAGAGGAAAAGGCAACTTCTAGATTTATTATTGATATTAGACCTCACAGAAGTAACAAATGTTCAGGTTGAGGGGCACACTGGAAAATAGTGACAATATATAATTACATTTCCGTTTATCCTTTCAATAGAGTTTTTTGTCAAGGAGCCACAAAAAACATGAATTTTAGAAGGTAATTTTAATTCTGCTTAGGGAGGCCTAAAACGTATTGACTGGGTTAAGTGTGTTTGTGGTTTAAAAATATGGCGCAAGAACTAATAATAGAATGGACTATTTTTAAAAGAAATCTAGGCTACACTGTGAGGAGTGACATACCTTATGGTAATACAATAATTAGAAAAGGATAATCCCAATTGTGGATCAACAGGATGTAAAGAGGGCAATAAATAAAGACAAATAAGAAAGATTTCACCTATGAAAACAGGAGGGTAGTGAAGTGGCACTAAGACGTATAGGGAAAAAAATAAAGTGTGTAAAATATAAATAAAGGAAGCAAGCTGGAGACGGAAGAGTATCGCCATAGAAAGTAAAATTAACCCCAAATATTTTTAAACGTATACTAAATAGCTAAAAAGATTTTAAAACTGAAAAATGTTGGCCCTTTTGAAAAAAATACTGAGGGAGAGACAGTTGAGTAGAAGGGCGATGAGAAAAAGCATAGACCTAATAAACACTTTTTTCTCCACTGTATTTATCCGAGGATGGATGAGTTCTCCTGTTGATACAGAAGGGGTATGAGGTAAACTCTCCAACTTAAAAGTGTCTTGTTCTTCACCAAGAGAAGTGCAAGCTCCGTCTTAAGAAGTTAAAATTAGACAATTCTCAGGTCCCAGACTGGCATTATGCACCAACGTTATGTCTTAAGGGAGTTAAGTGATGGTCATAGATAGGCCCCATATTCTTAATATATTTTGACTGTCTATAACGGGGTATGTCCACCAAAGATTGGCGCCATAGCAAATGTGGTGCCAATATTCCAAAAACGGGGGTCAAAATGTGATTCAGGAAACTAAAGGCGGTAAGTTTGACCTCTATTGTAGGTAAAATGTTTGAAGGTTTTCTCAGAGATGCGCTATCCTGGAGTATCCTCACTGAATATACATTTAACGCCGCTTCCACGCATGGGTTTATGAGAGGATCGGTCTGTCAGACCTAATTTCATCAGTTCTATGAGGGAAGTCAGTGGCCAGACTGGTCGGGGGTGAGGCCTGGATGTCATTATATCTAGATTTTTCTAACGCATTTGAGTACGGGTGCCAACGATAAACGGTTTGTAAGTAAAATGAGATGCTTGGACTGGGGGAAAACGTGAGCAAGGGGGTAAGCAACTGGCTCACCGAATAGAAAACAGGGTAGTAATTAATGGTACATACATCTGGATGGATTGCTGTACTTGTGGGCGGTCAACAAGGGTCAGTATTGGGCCTATATCATCAAAATTTTCAATAACGAGATCTTACACATGGATTGTCAGCAGTAGAATATCGATCTTTGCGCAGACGATACCAAAGCTTGTAAAGTAATCAACAAAATAGAGGATAATGTGTTAATTACAAAGGGAGTCTGGATAAGTTGGAGGCACTGGGCAGGATCATGGCGCAGATGAGGTTTAAACACAGATAAATGCAAGGTATGCACCGATGGGGAGGAAAATATCCATTACATGGCTACATTGTTAAATGGAAAAAAGGCTGGTAAAATGTGATCATGGAGAAGGCCGTGGGGAATCTGCGTGGACAGTAAACTTAATTGTAGAGCTAGCCTAGTGTCAGACAGCAGCTGCCAAGGACGCAACTAGGTATCATGGGGTCGGTGTGATTAGAAGGGGCATAGATGGCAATGATGAAGAACATTATTCTCCCATTATACAAGTGCACTGGTTGTAGACCACCATGGAATATTGTCGTACGGTTTTGGGACACCAGTGCAAAGGAAAGACATGTAGAGCTTGATAAGGTACAAAGGCGCGGCAACAAAAATAAGAATAAAAGGTCTGGGTGGACTACAGTACCCAGGAAAGATCTAGAGCTCGAAGATTTTTTGTAGGGGTTTTTAGTTTAGAGAAGAAGACGGATTCGGGGGGGACATTACATAAATATGTTTAAAATACATCAAAAGGTTCAAATAATTTGGAGATCTCTCCAAAGATTTATTATAGCCCTTGGACTGTATCTAGAACAAGGGGGCATGAGCACTGAACTGTCTACCGTCTTTGAGGAGCGAAACGCTTGTCTGACAATTAAAACATAGGAAAGGGACTCTTTACTGTACGCAGCAGTTAGACCTGTGGAACTCTCTGCCCAGAGGAACTGGTCATGGTGAATTCTAACAGAGTTCAAAAAGGGTTGGATGCATTTTCTGGAAGCATAATAATATAACAAGTTATAGTGTCTAGATTCCTGGGAGAGGGGTCAATGATCCAGGATCTTTTCGATTGCCAGGATTGGAGTCGGGAAGGACTTTTTCCCTAAAATGAGGGCAATTGCCTCCTTCCTCTTTGGTGGATTCTTTGCCTTCATCTGGATCGCAACACCTCGCACAAAGGCTGAACAGGATGGACGTCTCGTCTTTCCGGCTTACGCAAAAACTATGATTACCCCATTAATCCTATTTGCCTGATAAGCTGCTGCTGACATAGCTGCTTACAATTTAGTTACTGTCCACCAGCATTCCCAGAAGTCCTCTCCACCTTTTTCCCAGCGTTTGACATTTACAAGTAATCATGGAAGTGGTAGCAGGTTGCACGCAACCAAAGTGTGGGTTAAAGCGCATCTCAATGATAGCCTTTGAGAGAAGCTACGACAAGTCCACTGGCTCTTGTTTCAGGAATCTCCATAATGCCAGCTGACAAGGGCCAGGAGTGGACGCACCTTTAGAGTAAATTTTGGCTGTAACTTGGGGTATACATTGACTAGTCAAATCTTTGCACAGGACTTGTCACAAAGGTCATCTACATAGACTCCTGTGCATGAAGAAGATAAAGGAGTGAGATTTTCTGTTTGCTCTGCCATGCCTAGGTGCATGAGAGGAATGTGTAGACACTATAGGAACTAGTGTTCGAGATGGGTGGTGGAAATGGATGACCATGGTCACAACTACACACTATATGCATTTAATAGCAATTTTACAGTCTTTAACAAAATGTTCAGTAGAAGCAAGTCATCTGAAACATATCCCAAAGTTGTTTACAAGCTCCTTGCATTCCTGAAGTGGTTTCTTTCTGAAAACAATGCACCTCTTCAGTGGAGGTGGCTTCTTATGAAAAGGACACAGTTGGTAGAATACAGTTTTCAATCTTTCCCTCTTGGTCACGCTTGTGCTGAGCTGGTGTATGTGTAAGAATGATGTCAATCTTTTCATTGACACTGGACCTCTGCGGTGATTGTAGCTATAGCATGGACTATAAAAAAAGTCAGCTCACCGTGATCCAGTATGCTGCAGGGACCTTCCGGGCTAGGGGTTGATAGCACTTATAGCATAGCACAACGTGTATGGTACAGCAGTCCAAAGGCCAATAAAAAAATCAATAATTGTATTGCGTTCATATTAAAAATAATAAACGGCAGAAACATGCACAGGGGCAGATGAGATGAAGCTTACGCGTTTTCGACAGCGCGTCTGTCCTTAATCATAGCTTGTTTTGTTACACTCAAATATAATTCCTATGAGACAGAAAAAAATAAAAACATGAAACAAAACGAAGAAGTATGAAAACATGGCCGACATTTTTTTTTACTTTAGTAGAATTTTATGTCATGATAATTGTCATGCTTGCTCTTCTTTTTTTCACTGTTTTTATTTTTTATGTTTCTCATAGGACTTATTTCTGTGTGGGCTCACTTCTGTGTATTTGAGATTCTGTGTTTCATTTTTATTTGCGTTGGTTTTTATCTCAGGTTCTTGTCCCTGCAGTCGAGGTTTAATGAGGCAGTCTGTTGGTACGTTTGGGTTAATCAATGTCATTGCGGCCGCAATGTTATGCTGTTTTGTCCTAGCCATCGTCCGCTCCGGTCCAATTCATGTCGGTGCAGGGGGCACGTGGTGGGCTTCTGTCTGCAGCGCCGTAGGTGCGCAGGCGGCCGCGATGCTGCCGCTGCTCAGGGTTGTGGGGTAAAGATTCCAGGCTCCCGCTCGCTTCACCGGCCCCCGCGACCTCATTCTGCGCACGCGCGGTCGCTGTCTGGGATGCCGAGTATTGCGCGGCGTTCTTAAACATGGTACGGATATGTCTCAGTGCAGGACACTAGTGACGCGCGCCCAGGAATTGGTTGTCATCTTCCTACAAGCTGACCTCTCTCAGCCACTAGGTGAGTAATATCAGTTGTCTCATCACATGTAGTATTTCCAAACACTTCCTGTTTTCCCTGTGTGAAATACCTGCTATGATTAAGGAGCAGTCACCTGAAACGTTAAGCATTCTATTCATCTCTCCCAGTGCATGTTTGTTCCGTTGGATGTATTTTAATATTACTCAATAAATATTGGATTTTTTATTGGCCTTTGGACTGCTGGAGCATACGTTTGTGCTTGCTATAGCATGGACTGTCATACTTGCTGGTGCATCAGGATGACTGGACTCACTGTTTGGGAAGGTTGGACATTCTTGGATTCTGCAATGTTTCTGATAAACTCAGAGAAGTAGGAGATGGGAGGAAATAAGACTTGATTTTCCTTTTTGTATCTTGATCCAAGTGTAGTCCACTTTGACTTGATAATTCCATTATGGCCAGCATTTGAAACTTTTGATTTTTTCCCCATGAGCTGTGTCCAGGTAACTGAGGTCAGGTACCTGAGGTCAGGTAACTGAGGACTCATTTGGGCCAGCCCAAGAGTATATCACTAAGCTCTTGGAATATTTCCTTACCAGATATTTTTGGAAAATCTTCCAACCATTTAAAAACAGCATTTTCTATGGCCTCAGGAATTTCAAAGCTTTGCTCCAATGTTTCCGAAGCATCAATGAGGCCTGCCACTGGATTATCAATATAGATAGATCTGAGTCGCTTGACACAGTCTGTAGACTGTGGTCTGAGCCACCTGATCAACAGGTCTAGCTCCTTGGCAGTGGTAGTGCCAAGGTCAGTTCTGAACTTTCCAACCACTATTGTTCTAAGGCTGGCTGAGTATTGTTGCTTATGTTATTTGTGGTGTTCCGTGTATGAGACATGGAGAGATATGGTGTTGCATAGGCATTTAACCCAGGAGATGGTTTAATGTCTAGAAGTCTAGTAACAGGTCGGGTATCTGTAGCTCTTAGTGGACGGGAATTCTGGTAACATGCTCACACAAGTGATCTTGTTGCAGGTATTTGGTATATTAGCTTTGTTGTAGGTGCACTGGGTCTGGTGCCACTGTCCTATGTGAAACTAGGTCAGGGTCACAAAGAGGTTGTGTGTTGTACTGATCTTGAATATTATGTGCTCTATAGAGATCTGAAGCTTTGTCCTGGAAAGATAACTGTACTGTTAGGATCGTTTGCAGCAATCAGAGGTGTACTGTTTTTACGTAACACAAATACTCTCTCTCTCTTTTTTTTTTTCTTTACGGTGTTCATTGTGCGGCTAAAATGATGTGACATATTTATAGGCTAGGTCATTACACATGCGGCAATACCAAATATGTGAACTTTATTTATTTTTTATTTTTTGGTGGCGATTGCCGCTTGTAAAGGGAAAAGGGCGGCTTATATGTTTTTATTTTATTTATTTTCTGTTTGTGTTTTACTTTTTATATTTTCTTTATTTATCCCCATAAAGGACTTAAATCAGTGATGCTGAGAGGCTACAACTAAGGGATGATTCTGTCCCGAAATGAATCAGCCATGTAAATTTGTTTTCTCCAATCATGGATTTTATATGATTTAAGTAAAGAGTTTCTATCTATTTACATAAGGAGCTGGAGAATATTTTTCTTTACACAATATTGTATTATCCAAGGATCAATTGGCAATCTTCATGCTCCGGAAGCAATCCACACCTAGCTGTGATGGCATAGGAGACCTACATCGGGTGGGCGAACTTGCTTTTTTTCTTTACAGATGCTTGGATAATTGTTACAATACATAGCCATACATAGCTATACTGCTATGTATTGTAAACTGTCACTTACTGAGTGCACAGTGGAGCGCATTAATGTCACAGACAACCGTCACAGCACCCTGCGATTTTGTTGCGGGAGTGCTGATGCTGATGCAGACAGAGGGAGATCCCCCCTCTGTCTTCCCTGTGGATGCTGCAGTTTCGATTACCTGCGACATCTAAAGAGTTAATAGGCCATGACTGGAGAAAGCTCTGGTTGTGGCTGATGCTGTAGGGCTATAAGCGTATAACTCTTACAGCTGGGATCAGCAGCGGATCTTGTGGGCTTAAAGGTACTAATGTATGTTCAAAAATGCTGATTGGAAGAGCTTATTTATGGTCATATTTTGCAGTTTTCATTTGAGCTTTTGATGAGGATTTGATAAGGTTTCTGAGACACACATTTTTTGGTGCATTGTTGATTCAGTTTTTGATGCGGTTTATTCTGACTTTCAAATTTTGTGCCAGGAAGGTTTTTTAGGTGCGGATCTGCATCCAAGAATGGGTCGAGAACTCACCTCACACTTAGGGTATGTTCACACGATGTACTGCGGCGCGTACAGTATGCGCCGCAGTACATTGTGTCTTTTGGAGCTTGTGCTGGTACGCGCGTACTCCCACGGGGGCGGCTGGCAGCCTGCTAGCCCCTTTGACTTTTAAATTCTCGCGGGGTTTCGCTGAAAGAAATTTGACATTTTCACTTATCTCCTGTTTTGAACGAGCGGGGAAAAGGAGGCATAACCCCATATTTTCTTTACTGTAATTTTGGGGGGCATTGCCCGAAATTAAAGAGTGGACTTTATGTGGGAAATGCACGCCAAAATTCCCCCGTGTGAACTTTACCCTTAAGTTGGGGGCATTTCGGAGCCCCCATTTTGAAAGTTCTTCACTTTTTCCCCAAAGGAATTTTATCCCCGGGAAAACCCCCAAAAATTTGACACATCCCTTATTTTTTAGCACAGAAAAAAAACCATGGAAAAAGTTTTTGTACACAGGGGCCCAACAATGAAAAATGGACTTTTGTAACGGTACAGGATGGAAAGCCTTAAAAAGTTGAAAAAAATTATATACTTTTTTAATTTAATGGGATTAAAAAAACAGGGGAAAAAAAAACATACGTTAAGCAGTGAAGACCATTCGCCGACTCCACAGGGGTGCGGGCCGGATGCTCTAGCGGGAAACGGCCCGATCGTTTCGGTGACGGGGGCACCTTATTCCCTGATCGGGTAGTAGTATTCAGTAAAGGCTTAAATGGGAAAAAGTCGGGGCTTTGCCCGATAAAAAAATTTAAACCCCTTAAATTACCAAAAAGGAAAAAAAATCACAAAAATAGAACTTTAAAACATTTTATTTTAGAGAGTCCCGGCTGAACTCACAATTGGGAATATGGGGAGAAAAAAACAAATGAAATCGATTTTGGGGGGGAATAAGAATTCGAAGGGGGAATATACTAATAATGTTACAAAATATCATGCTTTACATTCAAATCCTTTTGGGTTTTCCCCGGAGAGTTTTTAGAATAAAAAAATTTTTTTTGCCTAAACAGTTTAAAAATTTTTTCCCGAAATTGCCTCCCCTAGACCCCTGGGATTTTTTTCTTGCCCATAAACGAAAAAAATTTATATCACAAACTAGGGTTTCTAAAAATGTTTGGATGCAGGGCCCTGGTAGTTAACCATTCCCTTTTTTTGGTCGGGAAATAGGGACGCCCCCCCCCCCCCCCCCTGATTTTGTTTTAAGGGAATTGGATGCAACCAAACATACTGTTTTCTAAAGGGTTATGCAAGCTAAAAAATAAAAAACACCAATTTTTTGGTATTGCTTTTTGATATATTCCCAAATTTTTGTAGCTTTTTTTGGTGGCAAAAGACAAAAAGGTTTGTTATTGACATCCAAGTGTTTTAAAAGGTAAAAACAAATCCTGTGTCCACAAAAAAAGAAAACCGGGGGTTTGTAAGCCGGGTTTTCTTTTTGGCATATTTTTTTGTGCAAAGGAAAAAAACCCTAGGGGAACAACAGACCCTTTTTTTTTGGGAGCTTTTTTTAAGGGAAAAATCCACCCCTTACACATTACATTAGACAGGCTAGGGTGGGGAAATCCCCAAAATCGGGAGATATTTTTTAATGTTGTAAACCCTTTTTTATACTGGGGGGGTAGAAAATAATGTCCGGGGAAATTTTCCCTTGTTTTTTTTTTTATCCATTAATACATTGGGTTTTGGCCAAGGTTTCAACTTTCTTTCTTGCCTTTCCCCCAGTTTTTTAAATCAGTATCCCCTCTTTGTCTCAACTTTTTAAAAGGGAAAAAGTGATTGTTGTCCCTAAAAATCTGAAATTTTTAAACTACAGTTTCTTTTGGCACGTATTAGTTTCCCCCGTAGGAAATTTTGCGTTTTACTAAAAGGGGATGGGGCAAGACGCAGCAGGGTAAGATTAAATTTTTGGGTGAAAAAGGTTTAAAATAAAAGGGGGTGATTAAAACCAGTTTTCCAACCCCCCCTTTTTGGGGTGACATCCAAAAATTTTTATAGTACCCTGTTTGTAGATGGAATAAATTTTTTAAATTCTTGGGTTACTATTTAGGGTTTTAAAAAAAAATTTATTTGCGTCATGGGAGGGGCCCTCCCATATAAGGAGGGGGTTGGGTCTAAAATAACCGGGCCCAAGGTGACCACCGTTTATGGGGGAGGCAAAGGTTTTTCATTTTCAGAGAAAAAGAAATTTTTCCTGCCCTGGGGCCCTCATTTTAAATAATTTGCCGGGGGAAGGGGGGAAAAATTTTGGGCCCCAAAATCAAAAGCTCCACATAAGGGGAAGGAAATTACTTTTGGGTTTCAAAAAAAAAAAAATGTGTGTCAAAAAGGGAAACTTTTATGGACTTTAATTTAAAAATTCAGAAAAAAATTTGGGGGATAAAAGGGTTACTTTTTTATGGTAGAAAAATTTTTTTAAAAACTAAATTAAACCCCAAGGGGGGGGGGGGAAATTTTAAAGGGGGTATAACCCAATAACATCAAAAGTCAACCAAAAAAAAAGTTTTTCCCAAATCCCACCTTTCAAATTAAAGAAACCACTTTTTTTGAAACCCCAATAAATCCGGGGATATGGGGGAATAAGCGTTGCAAATGGAAATTCGCCCCTTTGCCCCAAAAATTCTCAGAGAAAAAAAGGGTCGATACCCCGGAACAAAATTTGGGTTTCTAAGGGGCGGTGGGAAGAGATTCTTATGTGCCCTTTGGGTAAGGAGTGTATAATGGGAATTTTAAAAGGGGGGGGGATTAAAAAGTTTCCGCCCCAAAATTTGGAGTTGGGAAAAACCCATTAAAACCCCCCTCACCCAGAATTTTTTTAAAAATTTTTTTGGGAAAAGGCTTTTTGGGGGGTTGTTCTTTAGGGGTTTTTCTTTTAAGTGGAGACTTATGTAAAAATTTCCATTTTTAAATTTTTCTAAAAAGAACCCGGAGCCCAACCCACAAACTGGCCAACCCCCTTTGGGCCCCCCAATTTTACCTAATTAATGTTGGATTATTTTTAATTTTGTTGAAAGGGGCTGTTCTTTCGTTCGGCCAGAAAAAAATTTTTGGGTTATAACATCCGGGTGTCGTTCAAAGAATTGGGGAGCGGATGAAAACCCCGCTCAACACATTCCGGGAAAACCCCCCAGGGGTTCCCCAGGACGAGACTGTAGGGAAAAAAAATGGGGGTTTTAAAAACAAGGAAAATTTGGTAAAATAGATGGTTCTTGCCAAACCTTTCACTTTGTAATCCCCCTTTAAGTTCGGGTTAAAAATTTTTAAAGGCCCCCTAAATGTTTATTGGAGTTTGGGGCCCTGGTACATAGTCCGAGTAAAAATTGTGATTTTACTAGGATGCTGAATCAACATCAGGTGGACCAGATCTTCCTTGGGGGAATAGAAAAGGGGATTTTTAACAGGGGAAATAAGTCGGGCAAAACTTGTTTACACCCTTTAATGGGTCCGAAAACATCCGGGGAATTGGGTAGGTGCAAAGTTCAACCCCTTTGGGACAGTACCTGCCCCCTGTCCCTTGGGGGGTAGAAGGGTTGTGAAAATTAAATTTCCGGGGGTCTCCGTGGTTTCCTTTTTGGAAAGGAAGGTTGCTGTAATTGTGCCCTTTCGTTTTGTTTTTAAAACGCCCTGGCACGTTTTGGGGTTTCCTTCAAAAAAGGAGATCAAAGGATTTTCTCCTGTACGGGTTTTGAAATCAAGGTATCCCGTTGTTCTACGGGGATTAGATTTTCGGCGTTGTAAGGGTCATGGTTGGCAGGAGATTGTCCATAAGATCTCAGTAGAGATGTAGATGACTTTCCGGCGAAGTTTCAAAAACGAAAAAAACCCACTTTGCCCGGGTCTCTCATTTTTTTGAAAATGTGTTAGTATTTTTAAGTATGGGTCCTTGGAAAAAAATTTTTTTTATTACTCCAAGAATAAAATTTTTCCCCCCCCTTTCAAAAATCATTAAGTTCCGAAATCATTTTTGGTTTTTTTTGGACCTTCATAAAATACTTTTTCCCAAATTTGTGGAGGGGATTTTAATTCATATTGTCAGGGGTAACGTTAAATTCCTCGGGGGTTGGGCCTATGGAATCAAAGACTGCTCCCCCTATGTGCCATTTCTTTTTTCCAATTCCGAAAATTTTTTTACCCTTCTTTGTTCCACAATTAGTTGTTTTAAATTTTAAAAGAGAACTTTGGGTTTTAAAGGATATTTTTCCCAAATTCAATAGTGAATTCCCCTAAAGTTTTTGAATGTGTAAAAAGCCCCTTTTTAATAGGGTAAACCAGGGGGGAATCATCTTTTTTTTCAAAATATTTTGGCCAAGGGGGATGATCCCACCTTTTTATTTCTCGCTTTTTAAAAGTTTCAAATTTAGAAAAAAGGTTTTCCCCTTCACTGTGAAAACCCGGCCCATGTGTGCACTGTAGTCAAGGGGAAACACCGGGCTCCCTTTTTTCCCTCCTACCCGTTTTTAAATCCATTTTGCATATATGATTAAAAAAATCCCGACTTCTTAGATAGCAAACCCGTATCATACGTTTTGCCGGTTGAAAGAGACACGGAAAAAAACTTTATAAACCAAAGACGATAATTCACAGTCCCAACCTTCAACCACCCGTCGGGCCCAACCAAAAGGGTGACACGGGGGAACGCCGGGCCCTTGCTGGGTTGAATAAAGCCCAGTGGAAAAAAAGAGTTGTACCCCGCGCCCCAACAATTTAAAGGGAAACCTTTTTAACGGGTTTAATTAGGATGGGGGCGGATTTTAAAAGGGTTGTTTTAAAATTAATACTTTTTTTTTAAATAATCTTTTTTAAAAAAAAAGGGGGAAAAAAAAATACGTTACAGTAGTCCCAAAAACCATTCCCCGTACTCCACAGTGGGGGCGCCGGTTTGCTTCGCAGAACGGACCGACGCTTTTGGGTTTGACGTGCCCTTAATTCCTTTCTATAGGTATATTCAGAAAAGGTCAAAATTAGGAAGCCGGGCATACCCCGAGGTAAAACTTCCCCCTTTTAAAATTTCCAAAAAGGAATTCTCACAAATAGAAACATAAAACATATATATTAGAGAGTGCCCGGCTGAACCTCAAAATTAGATATGTGTAGAAAAATACAAATAAATCAAATATATTTTTGGAATACAAAACCCAGAAGGAGAAAATTCTAAAAAAAGGATAAAAAAATATCATGTTTTACATTAAAAAACCATAGGGGTTTTCCCAGTTCTGAGAATAAAAACCCTTTTTCCCTCCTTTTTTAAAAAATTTTTTTTCCCGTAGATTGCCTCCCCTACATCCATGGGGATTTTTTCCCTATGCCCATTACAACAAAAAGAGGGGTAATATCACTACGTTTTGGGGGTTCTTTTAAATGTTTGGATGCACGGCGCAGGGTTTAGTTAACCATTGCGTTTTTTTGGGCGCGGGAAATATGCCCCGTCTGATTCTTTTTTTTAAGGGGAAATTTGGGAGGTGCAACCAAACAACTGTTTTGACAGGTTTTTGCAAGCTAAAAATATCCCCACGTTTTTTTTTATTGAAATTTGATATATTCCCTTTAATTTTGTAGCTTTTTTTTGGGGGCAAAAGAAAAAAAAGGTTTTTATTGGGAAAACCATGTAAATTAAAAAGGTAATAAAATCCTGTGTCCCAAAACCCAAAAGAAACCCGGTGGTTTACGCCGGGTTTTCCTTTTTGGCATATTGTTGTGCTAAAAAAACAAACAAAGGGGAGACAATAGAGCCTTTTTGGGGAGTTTTTTTGGGGTTAAATCTCACTCCCAAAAACCTTTAACATTAAAACGGGCCCGGGTGTGTTTACAAAAACCGGGGGGAAAATTTTTCATATGCCCAACCATTTTATTATACTGGGGGGAGTATGGGGTTTAGAGAAATAATCCCCGAAAAAATTTTCTTGTTTTTTTTTTTCTATCCTTTAATAAATTTGGGGTTTGGCGGTTTTCATGGATTCAACTTTTTTTCCCTTGACCTTTCCCAGATTTTTATAGTATACCCTCTTTGTCTCACCTTATTAAGAAAAAGGGAATTTTTTGGGAAACCAAAATCTGCTTTGTGAATTTCAGTTTTTTTTGGGGCACGTATTTTTCCCCCGTGGGTATTTTTGGCGGGTTTACTTTGAGGGGGAAAAGGCAAAAACGCAGCATGTAAGTTTGGGGTTTTGTGAGAAGGTTTTAAAGGAAAGGGGGGGATTATAACTTGTTTTCCCCAAAATGCCCCCTTTTAGAGGGGGATATCCAAAAAGTTTATAGACCCCTGATGTAGAGGTAAGTAAATTTTTTAAATTCATTGATTACTTTTTATGTTTTAAAAAAAAATTAGTGAGATGGGGGGGGGCCCCCCCTTTTCAGGAGGAGGTCGTCTATAAAAAACGACCAAAACCAAACCTGAAAAGGGGGGCAAAGGTGTTGCTGAAAAGAGAACAAAACGTTTCCCCCCATGGGGGTCATATAAATATTCGTCGGGGAAAGGGCCCGAAAATTTTTTGCCCCCATCGCAAAGCCCCAAAAATTTGGGAAGGGAAAATATCTTTGGTAAAAAAGAAAAAAAAATTGTGGGGTTCAACAAAATTCTATGGACAAAATTTGGGAAATTTCCACAAATTGGGGACAAGTTTACTTTTTTTATGTGAAAAATTTTTAAACTCATTGATGCCAAGGCGGGGAAAATGGGAAGGGGTTTTAACCCAATAACATCACATGTAAAACCGCAAAAAATTTTTTGTCCCATACCCAACCTTTTCTAATTGAGAAACCCTTGTTTTGTTATCCCGTATAAATTTCCTGGCTTTAGGGGGAAATAAGGGGTTCCCAAATTTGGTAATCAAACCCATCCCCCCAAAATTCTAAAAAGAAGGACCCGATACCCGACAAAAATTGGGTCTAAGAGGCTTTGGGGAAAGATTCTTATGTTTCCCCCCAAAGGAGGGGTAAATGGGAATTTTAGGGGGGGGTTTAAAAGTTCCCTCCCCCCAAAATTTGGAGTTAGAACCCCCAAATTAAAACCCCCTCATCCCAGAAGTTTTTTCAAAATTCTTTTGAAAAGCGTTGGTGGGGTTTTTTCTTTAAAGGGGCCCAAAAGGGTGGAGACATCATTTTTAACATTTCCATTTTTAATTTTTCTATAGAAAAACCCGATCCAACCCCCAAATGGGCCCCCTCCCTTTGGTTTTGTCCCCCCATTTTTTCACTATTAATGGGGAAATTATTCAAAAAGTTTTTGAAAAGGCGTTCTTTCTTTTGGGGGAAAGTAAAATTGTTGTTATACCCCCTGGGGTTTTAAAAAGAAATTGAGACGAGTGAGTTCCCGCTAACCCACATTCCTGAAAAAAGTCCAGGACTCAGGAAGGGGGCTTTTTGGGGATAAAAATGTGGGTTAGAAAAGGAAAAATTTTTGGTAAAAATAGAGGTACCCTCCCCCCTATTTTTCACTTTGTAATGACCTAATTTTTATTTAACAATTTTAAGCCCCTGAATTTTTACTAAGCTTGGGCTGGGTTAATAGTCCGATGTTTTATGTGATTCTACTAGAAATCCCGAACAAAAATCGGGATGGATCCAGTTTCTTCTTGTGTTTCCCAAAGTAAATTTTTAAACCAGTGAAATCGGGCAAATTGTTTTCATCCTTAATAGTCCTGAAAAAATTTTCCAGGGAATTTTGGTGGTCCCAAAGGGTTAACCCCTTTTTGGGACAGTCCCTGTTTCCCTGTGTTGGGGAATAGAAGGGTTGCTAAAAAAGATTCAATAGGGGTGGGGGGGGGGGGGGGGGGGGGGGCCCTCCGTGGTTTTCCCTGTTGGGGGGAAGGGGTTGCTTAATTGCGACCAATCCCCTTGTGTTTACACCCGGCACGTTTTGGGGTTTCCCTTCAAAAAAGGAGGCGCGAAGGATTGCCCGTACGGGTTGAACCAAGGTTTTCCCTTGTGTTCAAAACTTTGGATTAGATTGGGCCCGTTGAAAGGGGGTAATGGTTGGAAGGGAGTTTGGGGGCCCAAAAAGATAGTCATGGGATTTTTGTAAAAGACTTTTCCGGGAAAAAATTTAAACCCTGGGAAGAAACTCACATGTCTGTCTCTCATTGTTTGATATGTTTTGTTTTTTTAAAGGGTATGGGTCTTAAAAAAAAAATTTTTTCTTTTTTTAAACCCCAAAAATTTATATTTCCCCCCTTGGAAATTAAACTTTAAAGATCCCTATATTTTTGGTTTTTTTAAACCTTCATAATAGCTTCTTCCTTTTTGTGGGGGCTTTTTATTCATATTTTTAAATGGGAACTTTTAAAATTTTCCCCTCATTTGGCCCTGCATAGGGAATTCAAAGACCTCGCTATGTGCATTTCTTTTTTAAATTCCGACATTTTTTTAAAATTCATGCCCCCAACAATTTTTAGGGTTTTTTATTTAAAGAGAACATTTTTTAAAATATTGTTCCATTCTATAATTTTGAAACCTTTTTGAGAAAGAGATTTTTACGGGTTTTTTTTAATACAAAAACCCCAGGGGGGTTAAAATCTGTTTTTCAAAAATTAGGGGGTGGCCAAGGGGGGAAAGCCCCCCATAATTTTGGCTCACGCTTCTTCAAATTTTTTCTAGGGTTGACCGGGGGGCCGGCACCTCCCGGCCCATAGCCCCTTCTTTTCCACCGGCGCGTTTACGCCGTGGAAAATTCACTGGTCAATTATTCCCACCTGGGGGAAAGGTTTGGGCCGAGCGGGAGAGGGGGCCCAAATCCATATTCTCTATGAAAACTGGGGATTCCTTTAGTTCCCAAAAAAAACGTTTATTCACCCCGAAATTTGTGCACTCTGGGGGGTAATTAGGACGAAATTTGCCCAGGGATATTGCCGTGGGTGAACAGGCTTTAGGACCTAAACATTTCGTACGGGTGGGCCCCTAGAGTGCCCGGTGAACAAAAATTAATATAAACCCTTTGTTTTAAATTTGGGGAAAAACGGGTTTAAAAAACAATATGGTTGGATTTCATTCAATTTTGGCGGTTAATTTGATGTGGAATTCATTTGCTGGTCTGCATAAAATTTCATTTCCCCAAAAACAGCAATGTAAAGCTTTCCCCCTTAAATTAGAAAAATAAAGCATCAAGTTTTCCCGGTCTTTTCCCTCCTCTCTCAACCCCAATTTCTAAATATAAGGGGCAAATTAACCCAGTCTATATGTGAAAGCGGAAAAAAAAGGCAGAGACTGCAAAAAAACAGAGGAAACTATCAAACCCATAAAATTTGTAAGAGGGGAGGGGGGAACCATGAACGTAGTTTTTTTTGTGTGACAGAGATGGGGCAGAGAGACCCCTTTCCCTATAATAAAGAGGGGGGAACACATTCTATACTGACAGAGGAGGGAAAGGGGAACAGCTTTTCTTATGTCACATGTAAAAAACCAAGAAAATTGTGAAGTTTGCAGGGTGGAGAGTATCCCTGTCAAACCCAGATCAGCGGGGCAATCTTTGCGGGGGATAAAAAACCCGGAAACCCGGGGCTCATATTTCAGCTAGAGGAAACTGGTATTTAAAAAAAATTTAGCAAAATGCAAAAAAGGGTTTTTCTTTGCCCTTATTTCCCTTGGGGGTTTCTTGGGGAATACGGGTAAAAAAAATATATTCCAATGGATACCTGGGGATGGGACCCCAAAAAATTGTGCCCCCCAAAACCCTTTTAAACCAGTGAAGCAGAGACTACTCCCACTACGTTGACCTGAGCATTTAGCTCAGCTGCTCCTGCTTCAGCAACCTGTGCGAAGAAGTTGATGCTCCGTGACACCTGTACCAAATAATTCCTATAGTAACATAGCATAAAGATTTTTTCTTCAAAGCTGGAATTTTTTTTTGGGCACCAAAATTTTATACACCCCCAGGCAAAATGAAACAAAAAGGAGGGGCAAATTTCTAAAAAATTCGGTTTTTCGGTCACTTGGGGGCCAAATTTTCCCGGGGGGACAAAATTCTTTTTTTTTTCGGTCCGAATAATTTCGGAAACGAACCCGGTTTTTAAAAAACAACTTTTTTCCAGCTGCACAAACCCGGGCAGGGGCTGTGGGAACGGGTTGTGCCTTTCTTAAATATGCAGAGGGAGTTTTGGTTTTTTCTTAAACAATGTTGTGTTTTGGGTTTTAAAACGAAACATAAATTGCCCCGCTTAAAACCCCGCTTCCCCTATAAAATTCCCGGGGCACTTAAGGGGGCAAAAACTGCCCAAAAAAAACTAAAGGGGAAAAGTAGGCCTGAAAAGCTGGAAAAAAAACAAGCTGAAAAGCCAGGGGGGCAAATTTCATTTGACAAAAGTGTGGGGGGTGACGGCAGCACCACACAAATTAATGTCAGAAAGGGGTAAAAATTGACATTCTGGCCCAGGGAAAAAACGGGAAAAGGCCAAGATTTGGCCCACGGGGGGGAACAGGGTGGGGGGCCCAAAACAGCACCCAACAGCAGAAAGGTTATGAGGTCAAGCAGGGCACATGACATTTTTGGGGGGTGCAAAAACAGTCGTGGGCCCCCAAGGGGAGTGGCACAATAAAACAGTTGGAGGTCACGACTGCAGCAGATGAGGTCGGGCGTGTCACAATAAAACATTCGGGGGAAAGGGGTTGGCAAAAGATAGTAGGCCACAAAAGTCCAATGCAGAGAGTGGAGGTGACGACAGCAGGAGCAGCATGAGGTCAGACAGTGGCACAATGACATTCTGGAGGTGGCATAAACTGGAGTAGGCCACAGAGGGGCACAATGACACAGTGTGGAGGTCACGACAGCAGCCACAGCAGCAGCATGCGGTCAGACAGTGGCACAATGACAGAGTGTGTGGGTCATGGCAGCAAGCCCAGCAGCAGCATGAGGTCAGACAGTGGCATAATGACATTCTGGAGGTGGCAAAAACTGGAGTAGGCCACAGAGTGGCACAATGACACAGTGTGGAGGGCACGACAGCAGCAGCAATAGGTCAGACAGTGGCACAATGACATTCTGGAGGTGGCAAAACAGTAGTAGGCCACAGAGTGGCACAATGACACAGTGTGGAGGTCACGACAGCAGCCACAGCAGCAGCATGAGGTCAGACAGTGGCACAATGACAGAGTGTGTAGGTCACGGCAGCAGCCACCGCAGCAGCAGGAGGTCAGACAGTGGTACAATGACATTCTGGAGGTGGCAAAACAGTAGTAGGCCACAGAGTGGCACAATGACAGAGTGTGGAGGTGACGGCGGCAGCCACAGTAGCATGAGGTCAGAGAGTGGCCCAAAGACACAGTGTGGATGTCACGGCACCAGCAATCAAGCAGCATGAGGTCATAGATTGGCCACAATGACACAGTGTGGAGGTGGGTGGCAAATACCAGTCCCTGGTAAAGATGGTTGGTGGCAGATGGAGAAACTTGTCAGCAGATGTGTGGCACTTCAGGCGGTGGCGGACATCAGAATAGTGGCTGAGGCAGGTAATTTGAACCCAGACTCATTTCTCACAGTTTGGATGAGGCGTCATGGTTGATGTAGTCTGATGCCTAAGGCATTGGTGTGTGGAAATCCTGGCCGATCCACGCCTGATTCATCTTGACAAAGGTCAGTCGTTCCACATTTCCCGTGGACAAGCGGGTTCTCCTTGGGGTAATGATGGCCCCCGCCGCACTGAACACCCACTCTGATGCCACACTACTGGACGGGCAGGACAGCTTCTCCACTGCAAACTCGGCAAGTTGTGGCCACACATCGAGTTTGGCTGCCCAGTAGTCCAGCGGATCTTCTAACTAGTGTGGCAGAGTGCTGTCCAAGTAGGCCACCACCTGTTGGTTCAGGGACTGCTCACAGGTTCCTGCTGCTGCATGCTGGCGACTACCCTCCTCACTAGGGGTGAAGGAAGCTGCTCATCAGTGACTCCAGACTTAGTTGCTGCTGTTGGAGCTGGTAAGGCTCCTACCCCCCCCCCCACTTCCCCCAGCAGCCATGGCAGTAGTACGTGAGCGCTGAGGAACCCCCCGGTCAGACCTGTCAGAGGAATGACGATGCCGCACATAGGCAGCGGCCAACTGACTACGGAGGATTTCCCGTTTGTCCTCCCTCTCAATAGCTGGGAAAAAAGGCTCCCATTTTGGACCGGTAGCGAGGGTCCAATAGGGTGGAGAGCCAGAAGTCATCCCTTTGCCAGATGCTGACTATTCGGCTGTCACTAGCCAGGCAAATCAGCATGCTGCGGGCCATCTGCACAAGTGACTCCGAGGGGCTCCCTGCCTCCATCTCCACTGTATACTGCCACGGTGCTTGCGGGTCATCTGCCTCGTCTTCCTCATCTCCATCTACCTCCTCCAACTGCTCCTGCTCCTCCTCTCTTGTCACCTGGGTAGAAAATCCACTCATTTCACCAGACAATGATTCTGCTCCAATGTCCTCCTCCTCCTCCATTTCAGTCCCCACTGGACTCATGTGGCCGCGAGATGTAGTTGCCACGTCTCCAGTCCCCTGCCCAGACAGATTTTTTAGCATCTGTTCCAGGACATGAAGCAGTGGAATGACGTTATTCATCCCATAGTCCTGGCGACTGACAAAGACCGTGGCCGCCTCGAATGGCCTCAAAAAACGGCAGGTGTCATGCATGAGCTGCCACTGGCTGACATCAAGTTACACAGGGGAGCACTCCTGTCCGCTGGATCATCTAAAAAATCGTTAATGGCCTTTCTCTGTTCATACAGTCGGTCCAACATGTGGGTGGAAATTTAAAGGGGGGAAACATCGCAATATTAAAGTTGTTGGGGGAGGCCGTTCTGCCGCTGCAAGAGGAGGTGTTCCTTGTTTTTGGATATGGATGAAGTGATGCAAAGTTTTGGCCATTTTCGAATCTTTGAAGATCGGGGGAAGGGCTTCAGGAAACCCTTTTCACAATTAGATTGAATCATGCGCCATCACAGCGCCATGGACCATCCCCCCTTGGCAGCACGGACACCTTTTTTTTCCCATTGTCCTCACCTGGTTTTCCCATTTGCGTTTGGGGCGGGGAAAGCCCCCAATCGAAATTTTTGCTGCATGAGCAGAGCAATTCCTCCCCCGTGGACTTCGTTCCCGAGGCAAGCCAGGGGTGAAAACGTGACACCCCTGTGCCCTAAAATGTGGTATGATGGACAATACTTGTGGAGGTGAGATGGTGGTGGGGTGGAGGGTAGGAGGGCGGACATTGGCGCAGGAGCGAGTTTGACAACGTGGAGGAGGAAAAGCGGGTCTCCTGTCCGTTGTTGGGTGTTGGGCAAAAAGCCATTCCCCAATGGGCCGTAAAGGAAAGTATGGCCCTGACCGTTGTTACAGTCCAGACGTCCCCGCTGCCCGTGAAACCTTGGAACAAACGTTAAGCTCAAGGATGGCCCACCTTTGTTTTACATATTTATGAAGTGCTGGTACTGCTTTTTGGGGAAAAAAAATTACGTCTTGGAATCTCCATCTGGCTCGGCAAAGCCATTAGTTTTTTTGAAGGTAGAGTCCCCCATTTTGGAAAGGGAGGGACTGCGTACCAACAATTGGACAGGAGCACGTCGCTTCTGCACCTTGGAGGTTGGACGCTTTGTTTTTTCTTTGCAATGCCCGCTGAACGCCCTCCCGGGCCCATGAGTAGGGGAGGAGCAGGACATCTGCCCGGGGAAAGATGATTGTAAGAAAAACCCAGCTCCTTTCCCAGAGGGGGGGGAACCCTTTTGACGGGCTGCAATGGCAGGGGTGCCATGGGCGTGCTGCGGGGTTGTTGCGGGGGCAGGATGGACCCCCAAATTTGAGCCACGTTTTATCCCAGGCCCCCGGGGGAGGGGTGACGCTGCTGTGTTGACGCGGGCCCGGGGGTCCCAAAACTTTAGTTTCCCGGGCCCAAACCCCTTCACTTTCTGCCCAAGTTTTACTATCCCCAATATTCGGCCCCTCCGGTGTCTTGGGCAAAAAATCTGCCACACCGCCGGGTAGTTGATTTTACCCCCCCAACGTCCGCACTGAGGACTACGGGCCCGCCGCTGCTCGCTGGGGCCCCTGTGCACGCTTTTTTTCCCTTGGGCCCTTGCGAAGCGGTTTTTTATCCTGTGCCGCTTGGTTTTCCAACCTTACACTGCGTTTATCCTGTTTACTCACGGCAACACAACCCACTTGCTGGCCCGCGCCGCTGCCTGACGCCCCAAGCTGAAGCTCTCTATTCCCGCCCATGATGGCCCCTTTCCTCACCCCGGGGTCCCCAAAAATTTCGGGGCGGCACACATCATCTATTTTGTTTCATCATCACTGCTGCCCTATCCCCGGTCTTGGTATGCGAGGTGCCCCCTCACAACATGACCCCCCATCCCACTCCAACATCAAATTTTGCCGAATACTGCAAGAAGCAGGGGTATTGGGCCCCCATTTCTTCGCTGCCAAGTAGCTGGACTGCCCTCTCAAATTGTTCTCCTCGCTTATAGTGGCGTGAGCCCGGGCACTAGTAGATCTTGGCTGAGGGAACCGGATGGGCAGGGCGGGTTGGGCGGTGGGGGCCCGCTGACCCGCTCCCGGGCCATCCCAAAATAGGGGTTGTGTCTGACTTCCCACCGATCTTGGCTGGGGTTGTCGATGTCATCTGAGGGAAGGGGATGACCTAACAACCAATCAAAAAACCCCTTGGGTTATAGTCGCACACGACCGCTAGATGACACCCCGGCGTTGTGGCCTCAGAGTGACCCCTGCGCGCGTTCTCCTTGTGTGCTGCGACCTGGGCCTGGAATGTTTGTCCCTGCCCTCGCAGGGGGAAGAGCCTCCCACCTCGGTCGAATAGTTTGTTCTAAAATGTAAGAACTGTTTGATGAGATTTGTATTTATATTTCACCCCCGTATTTGATCCAAAGGAACCCACTAAGAAGTTGGGTACCCTTGGTAAAAATTTGCGCTCCACAAATGGGCAGGAAAAAATTGATTGTATGTCCCTTTTTAAAAATTGGTATTGTACTGAAAAAAAGCAAAACAGGCTTAATTAACCTTGGATTGAATTTGCTAAGAATTTTTTCGTGGCGGTGAAAAAGAATTTTTCTTTTACTGAGTAAAACTGCAGAAAAAATTTTTGGGTTAACCCTGGAAAAAATTGCGCCAAAGAAGGGAGCAACCACAAACTAGCGTTTGTGCGTTTAAAATTTGGGTGTTTTTTTACAAAAAAAAGGGAAAAAATTGTAATTAACCTTCGCTTGGGGGGTTTTGCAAACAGGAAAAATTTTATTTTTTGGGGGTTTGAAAAAGAGGTTTATTTTAGTCCCCCACAGCGCAGAACAACGTTTAAATTAACCGTGGTTAAAAAATTGCGCAAAAATTAAGCAACCCAAAAACTCCCAGCTTTGTAGGTATTACTGGGTGTTTTTTACGCTCCCAAAAAAAAGAGGAAATTTGTAATTTTTCCTTCGTTGTAAATTATGTTTGGAAAAAAAATGTCTTTTTTGGGGTGAAAAAAAAAGGTTTTTTTATCCCCAAGCAGCGAACAACGCTTAATTAACCTGGGGTTTAAATTGCGCCAAAAAATTGGCCAAAACTAGCAGCTTTGTAGCGTGTTACAATGGGTGTTTTTTCGTACAAAAAAGGGAAATTTTTATTCCCTTCGCTTGTAATTTGCTCAGGAAAAAAATGTCTTTTTTGGCGGTGAAATAAAGGGTTTTTTTTAGTACCACAGCAGGAACAACGTTTAAAATAACCCCTGGATGTAAATTGCGCCAAAAAAATTGAGCAACCAAAAAACTGGTTTTTTGAAGGTGTTAAATGGCGTGTTTTTTACGTGCACAAAAAGGAAAAATTTGAAAAATTAAACTTGCTTGTGAATTATGTCAAAAAAAATTGTTTTTTTTTGGCGGTAAAAAATTACGGTTTATTTTAGCCCCCAAGCAGCGAACAAGTTTAAATTAAACCCCTGGATGAAAAATTGCGCCAAGAATTGACAACACAACTGCAGCTTTTAGGTGTTACTGGCGTTTTTTTTTATACACAAAAAGAGGAAAATTTTTAAATTTAAAACCTTCGCTTGTAAATTTTGCTCAGGAAAAAGTTTTTTTGGGGTAAAAAATAAACGGTTTATTTTGTCACCACAGCGCAGAACAACGCTTTTAACCCCTGATGTAAATTGCGCCAAAGAATTAAGCAACCAAAAAAAAATGACTTTGTAGCGTGTTACATGGGTGTTTTTTTACGCTAAAAAAAAAAAAGGGGAAAAATTTTTTAAAATTAAAACCTTGTTGTGAATTATGAAAGGAAAATTGTTTTTTTGCGGTGAAATAAACGGTTTTTTAGTCACCACACCCGCGAACAACGCTTAATTACCCCGGGGATGTAAATTGCGCCAAAATTGGCAAACCACAAACTAGCAGTTTTGGTGCTGTTACAATGGGGTTTTTTTTACGCTACACAAAAAGAGGAAAATTTGTAATTAACTTCGCTTAAAAAATTTATGTACGGGAAAAATTTTTTTTTTGGCGGTGAAAATAAACGGTTTTTTTAGTCCCCCCGCGCGAACAAGCTTTTTTTTCCCTTGGAGTAAATTCCCGCCAAAGAATTGACAACAAAAACTAGAGCTTTGTAGCGGTTAAATGGTTTTTTTTTAAGCTACACAAAAGAGGAAAAATTTAAATTAACCTTGCTTGTAAATTTATGAAAGGGAAAAAAAATTTCTTTTTTGGCGGTGAATAAACGGTTTTTTTAGTCCCCCCGCAGCAGAAAAAAGTTAATTCCCCTGGATGTAAATTGCGCAAAAAATTTGAAACCAAAACTGCGCTTGTGCGTGTTAAAAGGGGTTTTTTTTTCGTAAACAAAAAGAAAAAATTTTGAATTAACCTTCGTTTGTGAATTATGCTACGGGAAAAAATGCCTTTTTTTGGCGGTGAAATAAACGGTTTATTTTAGTCACCACAGCAGCAGAACGGGTTAATTTAACCCCCCTGGATGTAAATTGCCCCAAAAAATTGAAAAAACCACAAACTAGAGCTTTGTAGCGTGTTCAAGGCGTTTTTTTTACGCTACCAAAATGGGGAAAATTGAAATTTAATTTGCTTGGAATTTTGCTACAGGAAAAATTTCTTTTTTGGGGTGAAAAAAGGTTTATTTTAGTAAACCACAGAGAGAACAACGTTAAAAACCCCCTGGATGTATATTACAAAAAAGAATTGAGAACCCAAACTGCGTTTGGAGCGTGTTACAATGGGGGTGTTTTTTACGCTACACAAAAAGAGGAAAATTTTTAATTAACTTCGTTTGTAAAATTTTGTACAGGAAAATGTCTTTTTTGGCGGTGAAATAACGGTTTATTTTAGTAACCCAGCGCAAAAAAAAGTTTCAAAAACCCCTGGATGAAATTGTCCCCAAAGAATTGAGCAACCAAAACTAGCAGCTTTGTAGCGTGTTACAATGGCGTGTTTTTTGCTACATAAAAAGAGGAAAAATTTGTAATTACCTTCGCTTGTGAATTATGTTACAGGAAAAATGTTTTTTTTGGTGGTGAAATAAACGGTTTATTTTAGCCCCACAGCAGAGAACAAGGCTTAATTAACCCCTGGATGTAAATTGCCCCAAGGGGATTGACAACCCAACTAGCAGCTTTTAGCGTGTTACAAGGGCGTGTTTTTTATGCTACACAAAAAAGAGGAAAATTTGTAATTAACCTTGTTGTGCATTATGTACGGAAAAAATTTCTTTTTTTGGCGGTGAAATAAACGGTTTATTTTAGTCCCACAGAGCAAAAACAACGCTTAAATTTAAAACCCCTGGATGGTTTACCCCAAAGAATTGGAAACCAAACTAGCAGCTTTTGTAGCGTGTTAAAAATGGGTTTTTTTTCGCTACAAAAAAAGGGGAAAATTTTTAATTTTAACCCTTGGGTTGTGAATTATGAAAGGGAAAAATGTTTTTTTTTGGCAGTAAAATAATTTTTTAAACGGGGGTTTTTTTTAAAGTTAAACCCAAATAGCATTTGGGGGAAATCGGGGAAAAAAAGGGGAAAATTTTTAAAACCCCTTTGGTATGTAAAAAATTTCGGCAAATGGTTTTTTTTGAAAAGGAAAAAACCCCAAAACCCAAAAAAAAAAATTAGAAAAAAAGCTTTTGTAGCGTGTTACAATGGCGTGTTTTTTACGTACACAAAAGGGAAAATTTTTTAATTAACCTTCGTTGGGGAATTTATCTACAGGAAAATGTTTTTTTTTGGCGTGAAAAAAGGGTTTTTTTAGTCACCCCGCGCAGAACAAGGCTTAATTAACCCCTGGATTTTTAATTGGCCAAAGAATTAGAAACCCACAAACTAGGCTTTGTAGGTGTTACAAGGGTTTTTTTACGCTAACAAAAAGAGGAAATTTGTAATTCCCCTTCGTTTTGTGAATTATGTCGGGAAAAAAAAATGTCTTTTTTGGCGGTGAAAAAAAAGGTTTTTTTAGTCCCCCACAGCAGCGAACAATTTTTCCCTTTAAATTTAAAAAACCCAAAAATGGGATGTTAATTTGGCCCCAAAAAAAAAATTTGAAAAATTTTCAAACTAAAAAAGTTTTTTTTGGGGAAAAAAAGGGTTTTTTTACCCAAAGAGCGTTTGTTTTTTTAAACGAAATTCCCAAAAAATTTTTGGGGTTTTAAAATTTTTTTTAAAAAATAAAAATTTTTTAATTTCTTTTGTGAATTATGTCAGGAAAAATTTTATTTTTTGGCGGGGGGAAAATAAAGGGGTTTTTTTTAGTCCCCACAGCGAGAACAAGTTAAATTTAAACCCCTGGTTTTAAAAATTGTGCAAAAAGAATTGGGAGCCAAAATTGAAGTGGTATTTGTATTGTAAAAACGCTGTTTTTTAAATAAATACAACGGGAAAACAGGCTTAGATCCCCTTGGATATTTTCTTTGTGTGTGGCAGATAGATTAACATGTTTGCAGCTGCACTGGACAACTGGACAGATCCAATCCCAAAAATCAGAAATTTGAACGTTAGAGAAGCAGTCTTGGGGACAAGCTGTGAACCCCAAAAAATCGCTGTTAAAAATCAGTTATCGTAAGGCATCACAATCAGCCGCAGCAGCACCTTCCCTAATCGTACGTGAGGGGAGTGTGAGTGCCAGGTCGCGCCCGGATTATTAGTGGGTGACGTCACAGAACCCCGCCGGTTCTGTTTGGCTTCTCTTTGCACATGTCAGCGGCTATGCCCTTTTCCCCCCAGAGTGTTTTCCCCCATGTAACGCCTGTGCCGAGACATTTTATAATCAAAACCCCAAACTTTTTTTCCCGAAGGTCCCCAAAAAGTTCGTTGTTCAAAATCAAATTTTTTCCTAAAATTCTAACGTTCCACTTCTTTTAGAATAAATTTTCGCCATCTATAACAAGGATCATCTAAATATGCATCTTTGTAGCATTTTCTGGGATGGGGTAGGTTGGAGAACAATGGTTGTATAAAAGTAAATAATAATTTTACAAATCATTGTCAACCATTCTTTAAAGATTAATTTATAGTATGTCTATATCTGAAACCAAATCCTAACAGTTTATTTTAATACAACTGCAAATAATTTTTGACTATCTAGAGAATATAATCCAATAAGCAATGAGCAATGACACAAACATTACTTTTCTTTGCTGTCATTGACTGGAATATTAGGTCCCCAATGGTAAGGAATATTTTTAACGTCTACTTTTCTTTACATGTTGAGTTTTTACTGTCATCACTTTAATACAACATGCACGGCTTAAGGCATGTGTTTATTTCCTGGAGAAAGATTTCATGTCAAATCATATTACTTATCGTCAGTGAATCTAAGGTAACATGAGAGTGTCTGCTGGATAGGAACCTTCATCTTCACTTTATTTTAACTTGCAATTATGTTGATTTGTAAACAAGTTAGTCCTGTGGGTTTTAAATTAATCTCAGCATTTCTATGAATATTGTACTTCAGTATTTGTGCTGAACTGCAGGTATGAATTAGTTTAAAACTCTTTTCCGTTCCCAAATATTCTAAAATGCACATTTGCTAGATAGAGAAAAAATAATATTATGAGGTATCCAGATCCAGTAAATGCCGCCATTCATAAGATAATCTATGTAAAGCCTCATGCATACAGCCATACCACAGCTTAGCACATGTTCTGATTTGTACAAATCCATAGAACAGAAGCTATAAAAACCCATGGGCGCATACAGAATTTAAAGGGGTTGTCTCGCTACAAAGAATAGCTTTCAAATTGTAGGGAACACAAAATAAAGACATTTTCCAAATATATTGCATTGTTCCTCTGTTTTCCCTAAAGAGATACAAGTGAATTTATTACCTCCATGGCTATTTCAGTTCCCTCAGTAACAGACCTGTAAACAAATCTCCTGGGGCTGTTTGTTCAATGAGATAACAGAGAGTGAGTCATCACACAGGTCTGCAGTGTCAGTCAGTGTCCTGTGCTGCCAGACAGTAAAAAGCTTGATTTATCTCAAGTAAACAGCTCTGTAATTAGGGCTTTTGTTTTGGGGATCAGATAAGAAGTCCTTTGAGTAGTTTGAGAAGCTAATCTGATCTAATTAGCATCTGAAAGCACAACTGTACAAGCAGGAGCTTATGCAAATTAGTATGAACCAGGAAGTGACAGAGAATTTCTTTCATGCATTCTTTGAAACCCTGTGGGGAGACAACTCCTTTAAGAGAAAAATTGCATAGCATGTTGAACTGAATTCTATACAAAAGTTTTATATAGCAACAAATGAAGTGTAAATGCAAGAGTGAAAGCATCAGTTCAGAATGGAGATGTGGCTGCCCTTGCTTGGTTAATTTCCATTCAAATCAATGGGAGTTCTGAGTACTCTACATTCACTTCAATGAGAGTTACAAGTACAGTTAAGTGGTTACTCTCCATTCATTTCACTTGGAGTTACCTGTACAGCCGAGTGATTACTATTCACTCATTTCTATAGGAGTTACCAGTACAGCCGAGTGATTACTCTTCACTTATTTCTTTAGGAGTTACCAGTACAGCCGAGTGATTACTCTTCACTTATATCTATAGGAGTTACCAGTACAGCCGAGTGATTACGCTTCACTTATTTCTATAGGAGTTACCAGTACAGCCGAGTGATTACTCTTCATTCATTTCCATAGGAGTTACCAGTAGAGCCGAGTGGTTACTCTTCACTCATTTCTATAGGAGTTACCCGTACAGCCGAGTGATTCCTCTTCACTCATTTCTATAGGAGTTACCAGTAGAGCTGAGTGATTACTCTTCACTAATTTCTATAGGAGTTACCGGAACATCCGAGTGGTTGAGACCTGCACCTATCAGACATTTATGGCATGTCCTATCAATATGCCATAAATGTCTGAGATGGGAAAACACCATTAAAGGAAAATAACTTTTGATTATATGTGTGAAGCTTTGTGCTTCAAGGTTATTTTTACATTGTATGAGCTGGTGACTATTAATGCATTGCACATATTGTCTTATGTCAGAAAATATTTCAGATGTCACCACCTATCATGTGGCCTATATATGTTCTAAGTCCTGTAGTTGTATCAGTGTAAAATGTTCTTTATTGTGACATGCTACATAAGCCATTTTGGCAGTCATAATAGAGAGAAGACAATTTCTTGATAACACTTTTCAGTGTTGCATTTCCCAGAATGACAATTTCTTAACATTAAGCCAATCACTGCTCCCTGTAGTTGCAGGAATACTTAGGTACCTCCATGATTGAAGGATTTTAAACAGCTCTCTCATGAACTACTACAATTTAGAGTACAAGCTGCAGTATATGACAGCTTTTATTCTCGCACTGAATGGCACAAGACCTATTTGCAGCAATTTCTATAGTTGGTTTGTAAACATAAGCAGATAGATACCTTAATATTCCGAAGGTAAATGATATGCTTCTGCCAAATGAAACCTTTTAAACTGTATTACTGCTATCTTTTCTATATGTATAAAATAGAGGTTTTTTAAATCACATTATGTATGTACACCTACATGTTCAAATTCAAAAAACAGTGGCACACTATGGACTAAAGAAACTATCAAAAGTGACATAGGAACTTTGGAGAAAGCATTACTGCTAACTAGGATACATGGAAACATTTTTGAGGTTCTTAGTTCACACTTTTGGCCAAAACTGCTTACCCCCACCTCCGAACTTCACCGAGACCTCAGTTTCTTTAGTCCACAGTGTGCCACTGTTTTTTGAATTTGAACATGTATATGTATTGCTGCCACACCAGTGTGCATTTGTGCTTTTTTTAAACAAAGTTTTTTGATGTGCAAAACCAAATGTTGCTTTTGACTGTATGTATGTACACCAACCTTGTCAAGATAATCTAATCACATGGACCCTATCTATAGATTTGCCTCTTCTGGGGCCAAAGCCTCCTCTATATTCGGGGCAATAGGTTCTAGTCACACTAATTAAAAGAACCTTACGCAGATGGGTGCTGTACATGGCAAATTAGAGGCAGCAACTCCTTCAAAAGCAATACACAAAAAAGAAAGCAACATTTTCATCTTAGCCACACACTCTTTCCATCTGCCATAGTTCTTTATAATCAGGGTGACTTAAACCTATTGCCCATGCATAGAAGGCTTTGGCCACAGAAGAGGCAAATGTATAGGTAGGGATAAACTTGATGAGGTTATATTGATGTGGTAGGTGAATATGCACAATTTGATCAAAATGTTTACTGAAGACCTTAATATATAGAAAATATGGCAGTAATGACTTTTACAATGTTTGATGAATTCTATGTTTGTTTGAGTTTAGTGCCTGTTGAGTGATGCTGTATTTTCTTGTGTTACGGAGTTTATATTTTCAGCCATGACAACTACCATCAGTGTAACTGATATGAAAAATAAAGTAGCATAAAAAAGTGATGATATATCAGAAAACAGGGAGCAGGACTACAACAAAACTTCTGCAACTGGACAGCTCAAGTCCAGTGAAATCAATTCTCAAGCAAAAGGCTGTTTGAAGCTGAAAGGTCATACTTGTACAACTTAGAAAAAAAAAGTTTGGAGGTTTTGGACATGCTATTGTAGTATATAGGAATTGGTGGTATGATATACTACTAAAAGGTTAAAATGTTTACTAATGTTTATTAACAATTGCCTTGTTTTCTTTTTTACTATAACTGCACTAAGAATGTTCTAGAAATGACCCCTAGTTCACCCCTGTGTGCAGCCAGTAGCTTCTGAGCATATCTGTGAATCATGTATAGGTGTGATGATTTTACAGAAATGTAACCATTTGCAGCTGCTCAAGCTGCACCATTTGCAGCTGCCAAAGCGGTGGGAGAACCCATAACAACACAGGGTGAGGTTAGATGAGAAGGTTATAAAAGATAGGTATATTTAATGTTCTGGGTCTTATCCCCATAGAGTCTAGGCCTCTCTCCAAGAGAGCTGATCTCTCCACAGGGGAGCTTGTCTCTGCATTGATATCCACCTTTAGGATATTAGTATCTTCAGTCGGCTTTAACCTCTGACCTTCCCTGGCCGCATGGGAGTGAAAGCAGGAAAGAGTAAGTTCAGCGAGGGACTGGGTTTAGGAACATCACCCTAGCTCAGTCTATAGAGTGGCTGGAACTGGAAAGATGGAGTTGTGTTGTGAAGGATGTCAACTGCCATGTGCTGTACAAGTAAAGAGGCCTAAGATGATTTGAACTACCGTTAACTCCTTGTCTCCTGCCTGCTTATTTCTGCACCACACACAAGGGCATCCTTCGTGCCGCTCCGGTTCACCACACTATTTTTTGTTGATGTGAGATACCACTCCTTTTAACCTCAGCAGCAATGCTGGCAGCACTCATAAGTCTATTTTGAAAAGACATTATTCTCTGGATGTGACACTGAGCACGTGCACTCCACTTCTTTGTTCAAACATGGTTAGGACTGTGTAGAACCTGTCTTGTTAAACCACTGTATGGTCTTAACCACTGTGCTACAGTTCAGTTTCAGGGTGTTGGCAATCTTCTGATAGCCTATGTCATCTTTATGTAGAACAATAATTATTTTTTTCAGATCCTCAGGGAGTTCTTTGCCATGTTAAACTTCCAGTGACCAGTATGAGAGAATGTGAGACCAAATTTAGCACACCTTCTCCCAATTCACATCTGAGACCTTGTAGCACTAAAACGTCAAGGGAAAATTACAAATTGGTCCCCTTTTTCCATTTTCACTTGGGGGTACTGTATTCTCATTTTTGTTGACAGTGGTTTAAAACTTCATGGCTGCTATACTGTTATACAAGCTGTACACTGACTACTTTACATTGCATCAGTGTCATATCTTCATTGTTGTCCCATGAAAATATATAAAATAATGTTTACAAAAACGTGATGGGTGTTCTCACTTTTATGAGATACTGTGTATATTATATCAGTACCTTTAGCAGAGCTAAACTTGACAGATAACTTACCATGATATCATGACACAAAATGTTATCTCAACTTTTAAGAGCTTTTTTAATGGCCTTTGTTTACAGATAGATAGCATGAAAAGTCATGATAATACTATCAAAACTACATTCATAGTTTTCAGTTACCAAAAATGTATGAGTCAATGAAGTGTTATCATCTGCTTTATACAGAAATGTAACTCAGGAGACCTCCTCTCTTATAAAACTTATAAACTTTTCTCCTAGGACTTATCAATGAAGTATTAAACTCTGGTGTCAGTTATATTCACTACATGATAGATGGCAAGCTCATCATCACACAGACTGCCATACATCTATGTAAATTGTGTAATTTGCATGTTAAAAACAAAATTATTATGAGTTAGGGCTCAGCTGGTTCTTCATAGGGCTTGTTCACATCAGTGGTTTTGCTGCCATGAGGAGCAGCTTGTTTATGCTGTTTACTTTATAGAGCAAATGGTAAGTTTAGTTCTTGGAATGTTTCTCAGTGCTCACAATATTGTTCATACTCTGGGATCATTAAACCTAGTGTGCGATTCTCTTTCTCTGTTGTATAGATGAATTGTGTTAGCAGAGTCATGTTTGGAACTAACACAAACTTGATGACAGTACATTAGGGTGAGCATGCAGTAGAGTAGTAATACTAATATGAAATATTGTGAACGTTAGATAGTCACAGAGTTTTGGCAGGAGCACTATGTAAATGTAACTGGAAATGAGTAAAGTGGGTAGTGGACCCACTGGACTACTGTTTGACTTGCTCCGAGGAGACACAAGTAAGCGATCATCAGGTTCTTCACAGAGATTTTAATGGTTAGAATGGCTTACCTGATGGCTGACAGGTGTGACCTCAGAGCAGTCCCTGGCAGTGGCAGCTGACCAGGCAGGTAAGAAGCACCAATGCTAGACACCAACGGAAGATAAGGACAAGACAATGCAGAATAGGTATAGAAACATGCAGGTACAGAACAGACAGGGGGCAGAAATAGACAAAAGGCCAGACAGAGGCCAAAGAGAAGGCCTGACGGAGGCTAAACTACAAAACATTAAAAGAAACTAAGACAGGACACAACACCAGGAACACAACAGGAAACAAAGCAGAGACACAAGTTAGGACACTGACTAGGAACAAAGGCAGGAACATGGCGAGCATCAAAGTCAAGACCTGGGGCAAGCTAGGAGCTTAGAAGGATAGGAGCACACACAAGCAAAGGGCATACGATCCAACCAGGAGCATCTGACCAGCAAGGAAACAAACAGGAACCAACCAGGCAACAACAGGAACCGACAGAGACAGACATCACACAAACAAACACTAGCAGGATAGTCACCTTAATGACTTCTACAACCTTACCCACCTTAATGACTTTAACAACCTTTTCCACCTTACCCACCTTATTGGCTTCTGCAATTTTTAGCAACAATGGAGAAAATTTGCTCTAACTATTGCACCACACAGAAAGTGTGCCAATTGCTATCCCACGGCAGCACGCAGCAAATCCTGTCAATGAATCTGTTGAAAGTGTTCGAAGGAAATGCCATGCCAGACCAAGAATTTGCAGTCATTTTCCAATTAGATAAGAGTATGAAATCCTTAAATTAGTTCTTTTATCTGGTTAGTCTTATGTCTGAGGTCAGCTTGTAGTTCGCTACAAACAGGCAACAGAAAATGGTGAGAAGATTGCTCTTGAATAGTTCTCCCCATTTATTTGTAAGGGAGTTCTGACTATAACCGAGCAAACTCACATCTCCCAGTTATCTGAGGCCGACTCGTAGCAAGCAACAAGCTTGCCTAAGATATGGAAAACCCTTTTAACAAACAGGTGCAGTTTAAAGTGACTTTAAAGCCAATTTTTCTGATACATGTATAAGTCTCTTAGAAAGTACCACAGTGGGTTTATAAATATGACAATATATTGAGAAGTTTACCCCAATGTGTTACTATAATTATTGTAAAAAGATACCACACATTACATTCAGCAAGGAATAGTAGAATAGTTCAGATTTATATGAATAACAAAGCATGTAATATAGATTTTCTACACATACAATGTATCACAGCATGCACAGTGATTTAATACTAGTGGTGCACATGATATGCTAAAGTGTTATTTTTTAAGAATTAATTAATCTAATCAAAATTAAATCAAAATTAGATCCTCATAGATTTCAATCCGGACCCAGTTCTTGGTTAAGGCATGTCACAGTAAAATGTATGCTAAAGTCCTCATCATTCCAGTGATTTATTTGGAAAACTGAAATGATGAGGGCCTTGGTAGACATCTAACTGTGACATGCCTTGACAAAGATCTGGATTTTGAAAGTGTAATCTGTACATTTGTGAGAGCTATTGTGATTGTTGTATATTACACTCAGGTGTGGGCATCTTTTTTCTTTTGTTTTTGTATCCAAGATCAACCAACAGTCCAGCCTGTTTCCCCTGTAAACATTAAAAAAATATTACATATCTCAGACCCTTAGGGTCCTATGTATGAAAACTGTCTAGCAGTAAGACTGTCTTTGTTGCTCATAGCCACCAATTAGAGCTTAGCTTACATTTCATATAGTGCTCTGAAAAAATAAAAGCTGAGCTCTGATTGGTTGCTTTGGGCAACAAAGACCATCTTACTGCTACATAGTTTACATACATAAGGCCCTTAGTCTTTAGTTATTTGGCCGTATATAATGTACTTTCTTTAACGTTATTTTATTTTTTTTAGGTTAAACTATCTCGAAACAAGCATTGAATAGAATCATCGAATAATTGATATGGTGTTTTGGCTCAACAGCAATGAGGACTTATTACCAGATGTATGCAATTTATATTTATTCATAAGAAGAAAACATGGAATCAAATTTGAATTTAAACACCTATATAATAGTGTTGATCGAACCGTTCGAGAAAAGTTACGTTCGAGTCGAACTTCACGATTTTTAGAACTCAAGCTGAACCGATCATTTTACTGTTCGTTCGAGTAAATACTCATGTTCTACATCGCATTTGACATGCTATTTTAATACTTTTCAGGTGCATTAAATCAGTGTAAAGTGTGCCTGAAAGATTGATCCTCTCTAAAATCTAGCATCAGGTACACCTTGCATAGGCGCATTGCGCAAATCGCGGCACATAGCATATCATTGGTATTGTATGTAATGCTCCTATCGAGGTGTATTGCGCACAGAGGCGCATAACATATCATTGTTCGTTTTTGTAATGCGCCTATCGCCTATAAACTAGTAATGATATTTTATGTGTCTCCGTGTGCAATACGTCTCGATAGGCACATTACATATGCTACCAATGATATGCTATGCGTTATGGAGGTGCAGAGCGTATCATTTTTTGCCGCAGTTCAATGTGTTGTGCCCGGCATATAATGCACCTAGTGTTGGTGTACTGTTATGGATGATAATTACAGCTTCTCCTCACCTGTATAGGTATAAAAATTAACCTGAACATCTTCTCCCATTGACTTTAATGAGGTTCGAAGTTCGAGTTCGACTCGAACTTCGAACCAAACTTCTCAACATTCGAGGTTCAACTGGAACTCTAACTTTTTAGGGTTCGATCATCTCTACTATATAACATAAGAATCTCAAAAAGCTAAACATAATATCGCAATGTGTTATTTTGTTTTTACATAAATCTACAGGCACATCTACTGGGGTTTACCACCTTGTTGCGTCATGCAATGATAGCATGTTTAGGATTAGCACTGTGCAGGTGGAAAAATCTTATCCTAGTGATCTTTGGTAATCCCAAAAGTAAGACTCCACCCAATAGTAAAGTAAGGTATATCCTAGTAATAAGCCTTTATGGGAAAACACATTCAAAAGTTGTTGAAAAAACCTTTGAAGGCATAGTTTGCACTTGTATGACTACACACTATCAATATTATAGCTACACATTCGATTAAGTATATCACACTACTGCCATTTGTATTATGAAATTTTGTGTCACAGTAAGCCAATAATAAAATTTTAAACACTTATTTTTATGGAAGTTATGTTACTAGACACCTAGGTTTAGGAGCTACAGTCTCACTGTCTTTCTCACAGTTAGTGGGGTATTCCAAAAGTAGTAACTGCTCATCAGTGATGATTAATAATAAAATAACTTCACTTCCAAATCCGCTCGTTACAGTGCTGCTTCTTGTATTGGTGATCTAGGGTGATTATGTCCCTGTTCTGTCTTCATCCTGCAGCCAAACACAGGCCTCAGAGATCATATGAAGTGTGTCCAGCAAAAGTCTTCCATGGTCTGTGATTGGCTGCAAGGTCACATGAAGTGACGTCAAGGTCACAATGGTGATGATGTTGGCCAGGATCACCAAGATGGCTGTGGCATTAGAACAAGCGGTTTTACAAAGTAAGATTTTTTTTTCTATTTTGAATCATTCCAGACAGAACAATTAGACAAGAAGTTATTACTTTTGGAACAGACCTTTAAAGCTTCAAGAGTTATCTTGTAATTGTAGGGATGTTTTATGTAATTTACATATGGTAAAAGTAAATGTGTGAAGTTATAAAATGTAATAAAATTTATTTTTAAGAGTTTGGTAATCAATTATTACTATTCTTACTCTTGCAAACAATACTGCTTTTGCTGTTCTTTTATCAGAAGTGGATATTGTAAGGGATCCGGTAGCGGGGTGGTCGTCTCCTGGGTAGACGGGCACAGCTCAGCGGGCACAGAAATCCAAGCAACACGGAAAGTTTGTTTAAACTGCCCGCAGACAGTTTTATTGCAAGCATGTGGTACAAACAAAAAAAACAACAAAACAAATCCTATGCCTGTCCGGCTCTAACTAAACAATAAGTATCCCTCTCTAACACAGCGCCGACCTACTGCCAGTCACTGAACACAGCAATATTATGGTACCACAGATAAGGGCTCCCACAGGTCTGTAGCAATGAACCTGTCCCAGGGTGAGAGAGTGTGTGTCTGCAGCTCCTGCCTTATATGAGGCAGACACACCTAAACCTAATCAGGAAGCCCAAGACCCGGACTGCCCAGGTGGAGTGGGGCCCACCCTCGCTATCCCCACTCCAGCAAACCAGCCCTTGAAAAATGGGTTTTACTAAACCCTAACATAGAGATCTATTAGATCTCTGACACTTCTGGTTGCTCTTTACCTGGACATAAGGTATCTTGGGCAGACATACCTTCCCTCTATTACCAATCCAGACACTCTGTCACATATCTCCCCCCCCTGTTTCAGACCCGGGGCTGGAACACATCTGGACATAAGGCAGTGTACCCGAGACAAGGCGTCTGCATTTTTCATTTGGGTCCCTGGCCGATGCTTTACTGTAAATTTGTATTCCTGTAAGGCCAGGAACCATCTTGTGACTCTCCTATTCTTTTCCTTATTTTCGCACATCCATTTGAGGGGAGCATGATCCGTAACCAACTCAAAATGCCGGCCAAGCAGGTAATAGCGGAGTGCTTCTAGAGCCCATTTAATGGCGAGGCACTCCTTTTCCACTATCGCATATTTTGTCTCGTGGACATTTAGTTTCCTACTCAAATAGAGCACCGGGTGTTCCTCACCATTCCGTACCTGTGACAGTACCGCCCCCAGTCCCACATCCGACGCATCAGTCTGGAGGACAAACCCTTTCTTAAAGTCGGGGGTTATCAGCACTGGCTGAGCACACAATAGGTCCTTAAGAGTCTGAAATGCTTCTTCAGCCTGGGGTGTCCACTTAACCATAACAGAATCTTTTCCTTTAGTTAGGTCGGTCAATGGGGCTGCCAGGGAGGCAAAATTAGGTATAAACCGCCTGTAGTATCCTGTAATACCTAAGAAAGCACGCACTTGCTTCTTGTTCACAGGCTGAGGCCATCTCTGTATGGCTTCAATTTTGGTAACTTGTGGTTTTAAATTCGTTGATCAACTTAACAGTAACCATATTGGTCTGAGGTTCACCTCAGAAATACATCAGTCGGAATTAGTATTCCTGGATATAATCATTCGTAAGGGACATGGTGGGACCCTAGAGACAGCTTTATACCGTAAACCAACAGCAGGGAATAGCCTGCTGCAGTGGAATAGCCACCATCCTCTTCCTTTACGCAGGGGAATACCAAAAGGACAGTATATCCGGGCACGGAGAAACTGTTCCTCACTGTCCTCTTTTGAACATGAAGCCAATACGTTAAGAAAGAGATTCATCGAACGGGGTTACCCCCAACGGATTTTGTCAGAAGCGTATCATTCTGCACGATCGGCTGATCGAGCCTCTTTACTTTCTAAAAAGAACCAACCTGACTTATCAAACACAGTTAGGATAGTGGGTACGTTTGACCATGCAGCACGGGAGGTCAGAAGTATTATCTCGAATTTTTGGCCCATTCTAAGACAGGACCCACTTCTTAAAGAACTTGTGGATCCATACCCCGGCATCACTTTTAGAAGAGGGAAAAATATTGGTGACTTTTTGGTGCATAGCCACTATGTCTCTCCTATACCTTCTTCTACTTGGCTTCGTTCTAAGACTACTGGCATGTACAGGTGTGGCAATTGTAGGGCCTGCCAATTTGTGCATGTCTCGAAATGTGTTACCAACTTAGTATCTGGGAAGACATTCAGACTCTATGATTATGCAAATTGTAAAACGAGAGGGGTGGTTTATCAAGCTACGTGCCCCTGCCCTTTGATGTATGTGGGAAAGACCGTCAGAGAGGTGAGACGCAGAATCCTCGAACATATCGGGGATATTAAACACCGTCGAGATACTCCTTTAGGGATACACATGAATTCGAAACATCGTGATAACCCACTAGCCATTTCTTTTTCAGTGATTGAGGTTGTCCATCCCTCCCCACGGGGTGGCAACTACGAAAGAAAAATCTTACAGAGAGAATCTGAATGGATCTTTCGATTAAAAACGGCCCAACCTCAAGGACTAAATGAGTCCCTGTCTTTTGTATCTTTTATCTGATCCTTAGTATTTATAAGTTTGTATCATTTGTTCTTTATTTGTAGGATATCTTTGTCTATCATGTTGTTAATACTAAGTTGTTATGTATATTAGTTTAAACATAGCCCCGCCCCCCTCCCCTTTTTTTTTTTGTGCATTTAATATCATTTTTTCATCTAGTACTCTCCGGCATTTATATTTCGTTTATAATACCCTTTGGCACTGTCATTACGAGTGCAGTTCTTTTGGGTCACTTTCATCTGCCCATATTTAGTGGTTTGGTCTATGTGTTATTCTGTCCATCCACCCCTATTTGCGCGTGTGATGCGCTATAGGGATTTGTTGTACCTAGCTCCCTTCTGTGCCTGTGCCTCTTTTTGTTTGTTTTGTTTTCCGGCCGGTACTCTTACATCTCGATGCAATTGCACAGAGCTCTATTGACGGACGCCTGTGGTCTTTTTTGCGCAGGCCCACTCGCCCACTTTTTCCGTTTCAGTCATTGGGTTTTTTCGGAGTTACTGTTTCCGCACCCCCTTTTTTGGTTTTTCTTTTTAAGAGCGCCATTAATGTAAGCCCTTGTGTAGGGTTTCCCTACCCGGGCTTATCCGCCTTCGTGGGACCATTGAACACGGGACCCCGCTCTATCAAACCGCCCCAAATGGATGAGCTTGTCTTTCCCGTTCTACTTGGGAATAGGATGGGCACGCTTTTTTGTTCATTTGTTCTGTTTTTTTGTTTGTGTCTTTTTGTCCCCTTTTGGCCGCTTTATCAGGGGGGAAACGCGTGGGATTTGGAATTTGTTTTTCATTTTTTTAGTGTGATTTTATTTTAGTTAGGGGTTATTGTACCTTTGTCCTTGTGTAGTAATTATAGTTGGCTGTCTTGGCCTGTAGTTAACACGGGTTGGCACTTTTTTACCCCCTTTTGGTGGGGTTTTTCTTTTCTTGTAGGGTTTTTATGGGGTGTGCAGGGCGGGCAAAGGGAATATAGGGTTTAGTTAGTAGGGTAGGGGGTCGCCCTTTTCAGGGGGGGTGCCTGTGAATCGTTTATTTATTTAGATAGATTTGTATGGGGTATTGTAGGTGGTTAGTAATTTATTTCCCCCCTTTTTTTTGCAAATTTTGAATAAAAGTTAATTTTTTGTATTTTCATTAATTTCTTTATTGCTAAAGGGTATTGGTTGCTTATTTTTGAGTTTTAAAGTTTAATACCGGGCATTTGTATCTAGGGGTCCCTCCTTCCCTAAAAGTAAAAGGAGATTGGTGGTTTGTTTAGTTTAAATAAATTCTAAAATAACTGGGATTTGTAGAAAAATCTCTTTACTCCCAGTTTGTTGTCACTATTGGGACCCTTTAGGAGGGCCCAATTGCTGGACTGGGGACAAAGGGCTTTCTGATGTAAAGGGTGTTCTCGACGTGAATTTTCCTCCCTCAATCGAGATACATTGTCACTACAGTTCCTTTTTAAAGAATTGAACATCAAATACAAAGCATATATCAAATCATGGTGGGAGCTGAAATCTTTAGAAAATTACTATAAGAACAATATTGTTCCGAAGGGTCCCGATTCCCCCTTTTTCCCGCTCTAGGCACGTAACCCAGAGCATGAAAAATGGAAAGTGAGGCAACAGCCTCTTCCCTGCGGTTCATTAATTTACTAATTGAGGAAGAAAAAACTACGGTAAATAGGTCACTTAAAAGTTTAAAGGAAACTGCGGAGATTACTATTAAAAGAAAGGGTGAACCTGAGTATCAAAAATTAAAACTCGCGTTAAACATCGAAAATTTATACTTTTTTAAAAAAAACAAAGCTAAAAAATTGTTGTGATCTGACAGGTTCAGGGGGAACCGGGGCCCATTCCTCTTTTCCTCAAACACAGGATTTGGCTTTGATCCATCCTCGTCTGAAACAATCTTTCAGATAGTGAATCAAGAAGAGGCTTCCGAGGCTCTAACAGGTCCCCTTTTCGTACAAGACATCAGTCCTATAATAGGACAACATGGGTACCAAAAAGAAGGCAAAGAACTCAGAACAAAACAATCACCAATGGCCCAACAGAGGGACCATCGGGATTGGGATCATCTATGCCCTCCTCGTCTCAGTCTTTACCGCAGACACAATCTCAACCAACCCCCTCGGCTTCTTCTTTTTTAGAAAAGATATTACTGACCAATCACTAATAACAGCACATGATTCCACTCAGGCAAACCAAATTATTAATTTGTCACATAGAGTCCTCACTGTAAGCGAAATATCTGTTCTTAATAGGGGACTTTCCTTTGTGCCTAGTAACTCATTCTCGACGTTTGAATGGGTTAAAGATATCCATTTATTCGCACGGAAATTGAAGTGGCGAAAATTTTATAAATTGGCAGACAATCGGGAGTGTTTGGACCTGGGTGTCGACTCTAGTGAGCTCTCTGATATACGCCTCCTAACAGGCTTGCTGGAGGAGGGGGAAAGGGACCGTTCAAAGGGTCCTTTTACTGACCTCCGTTTAAAAAGTACCAAGATGCCTCCTATTGAGGATCAGAGTATTGACACCTTTGTCCGGGTAGTTTGTGACGCCATTGAACATTTATCTGAACAACAAAGAGGTGATATAAAACAGTTTAACCTCACTAAGGATGAGTACTTGGCACTTAAGTCTAGAACAAGACAAGTCAATTGTGATAAAATCATCTGACAAGGGGGGAAATATTGTCATCCTGGACAATGATGAATATTGCAAAATGTGTCTAGCGGTACTAAATGACCGTTCTGGATATAGCATCGTCTCCTCAAATCCCATGACGAAATATAAAGCCGAGTTGGAATCTTTATTAAAAGAAGCACTATCCCTAGATCTCATCGATCAAAAAGAATTCTTATTTATGTTGCCAGTATCTCCACAGGTGGCCACCTTTTATGGGTTACCGAAAATCCACAAGGGATTACATCCCCTTAGGTGTCGACCTATTGTATCAGGTATTAATAGTCTGACGCAAAACGTAAGCCTCTATATTGATAAGATCTTATCTCCACTTGTTTTGACTTTACCATCATATATAAGAGATACGACCGATCTGTTGTCTAAACTAGATGGTCTTGATGTGGACTCCCATACGTGGCTTTGCAGCATTGATGTGGAGGCGCTTTACAGCTCGATTCCCCATCAGTTTGGGTTGGAGGCTGTTAAATTTTATTTAGACACGAGAAGTATTTTTTTGCGCGACCATGGAACATTTGTAGTAAATCTATTAGAATTTGTATTAACCCATAATTTCTTCTTGTTTAATGGCCGTTACTACCACCAGCTCAGGGGGACAGCTATGGGGAGCCCCTGTGCTCCCTCGTATGCTAATCTCCTCCTGGGCTGGTGGGAACGGTCATTAGTTTTCTCTGAACACCTGGGTGAGTTTCAGGACTACATCCTTTTTTGGGGGAGGTATATCGACGACGTCTTTATTCTTTGGACAGGTTCTAGGCCACTCTTTAATAAATTCGTTGATCAACTTAACAGTAACCATATTGGTCTGAGGTTCACCTCAGAAATACATCAGTCGGAATTAGTATTCCTGGATATAATCATTCGTAAGGGACATGGTGAGACCCTAGAGACAGCTTTATACCGTAAACCAACAGCAGGGAATAGCCTGCTGCAGTGGAATAGCCACCATCCTCTTCCTTTACGCAGGGGAATACCAAAAGGACAGTATATCCGGGCACGGAGAAACTGTTCCTCACTGTCCTCTTTTGAACATGAAGCCAATACGTTAAGAAAGAGATTCATCGAACGGGGTTACCCCCAACGGATTTTGTCAGAAGCGTATCATTCTGCACGATCGGCTGATCGAGCCTCTTTACTTTCTAAAAAGAACCAACCTGACTTATCAAACACAGTTAGGATAGTGGGTACGTTTGACCATGCAGCACGGGAGGTCAGAAGTATTATCTCGAATTTTTGGCCCATTCTAAGACAGGACCCACTTCTTAAAGAACTTGTGGATCCATACCCCGGCATCACTTTTAGAAGAGGGAAAAATATTGGTGACTTTTTGGTGCATAGCCACTATGTCTCTTCTATACCTTCTTCTACTTGGCTTCGTTCTAAGACTACTGGCATGTACAGGTGTGGCAATTGTAGGACCTGCCAATTTGTGCATGTCTCGAAATGTGTTACCAACTTAGTATCTGGGAAGACATTCAGACTCTATGATTATGCAAATTGTAAAACGAGAGGGGTGGTTTATCAAGCTACGTGCCCCTGCCCTTTGATGTATGTGGGAAAGACTGTCAGAGAGGTGAGACGCAGAATCCTCGAACATATCGGGGATATTAAACACCGTCGAGATACTCCTTTAGGGATACACATGAATTCGAAACATCGGGGATAACCCACTAGCCATTTCTTTTTCAGTGATTGAGGTTGTCCATCCCTCCCCACGGGGTGGCAACTACGAAAGAAAAATCTTACAGAGAGAATCTGAATGGATCTTTCGATTAAAAACGGCTCAACCTCAGGGACTAAATGAGTCCCTGTCTTTTGTATCTTTTATCTGATCCTTAGTATTCATAAGTTTATATCATTTTTTTCTTTCTCTCTATTTGTAGGATATCTTTGTCTATCATTTTGTTAATACTAAGTTATTATGTATATTAGTTTAAACATAGCCCCGCCCCCTTCCCCTTCCCTTCCTTTTTTTGTGCATTTAATATCATTTTTTCATCTAGTACTCTCCGGCATTTATATTTCGTTTATAATACCCTTTGGCACTGTCATTACGAGTGCAGTTCTTTGGGTCACTTTCATCTGCCCATATGAGTGGTTTGGTCTATGTGTTATTCTGTCCCTATTTGCGCGTGTGATGCGCTATAGGGATTTGTTGTACCTAGCTCCCTTCTGTGCCTGTGCCTCTTTTTGTTTGTTTTTGTTTTCCGGCTGGTACTCTCACATCTCGATGCAATTGCACAGAGTTCTATTGACGGATGCTTGTGGTCCTTTTTGCGCATGCGCACTCGACCATTTCTTCCGTTTCACGTCACTTCCGGTTTTACGGAGTTACGTGTGTTCCGGCACCGCCTGTATGGCTTTTCTTTTTAAGAGCGCCATTAATGTAAGCCCTCTGTGTATCTGGTTCCCTATCCGGCTTATCCTGCCTTCGTGGGATCCATGTGAATCATCGGGACCCACGCTCTATCAAACCGCACCGAATGGGACGTGAGCATTGTCTTTCCCGTTCTACTTGAATAGGATGCGAGCACTGTCTTTTTCTGTTCATTTGTTCAGTGTTTTTTTGTTTGTGTCTTTTGTCCCCTGATGAGCCCGCATTATCAGCGGGGGAAACGCGTCGGGATTTGGAATTTGTTTATCATTTAGTGTTAGTGTGTAGTTATTATTATTAGTTAGGGGTTATTGTACCTTTTGTCCTTGTGTAGTAATTATTAGTTAGGTTGTCCTGGTCTATGTAGTTAACACGGTTGGCACTTTTTTTCACCTTTTGGTGTGGTTTTCTTTTCTTGTATGGTTTTATAGGTGTGCAGGGCTGGCATAAGGGAATATTAGGGCTTAGTTAGATAGGGTACGGGGTCGCCCTTTTTCAGGGCGGGTGCTCTGTGAATCGTTTATTATTTAGATAGATTTGTATAGGGTACTTGTAGGGTGTGTTAGTAATTTACTCCCCCCTTCTTATTTGCAAATTTGAATAAAAGTTATATTTTATATGTATTTTCATTAATTTCTTTATTGCCTGAAGGTATTGGTATGCTTAGTTGGTTGAGTAACTTGTGGTTTTACCAACCCCCGGCCTATGTTGTACCCCAGGTACTTGGCCTCCTCTAGACCAAGGGCGCACTTTTTGGGATTGGCTGTGAAGCCGGCCTCACATAAAGAATCAATAACCGCTTGCACTCGAGGGAGATGGGATTCCCAATCTGGACTTTGGATGATGATATCATCCAGATAGGCGGCGGCATACTGACTATGGGGTCTCAAAACCCTATCCATAACCCTTTGGAAAGTGGCCGGCGCCCCATGTAACCCAAACGGCAGCACCACATAATGGAACAGACCGTCCGGAGTGGCAAAGGCAGTTTTCTCTTTTGCCGCATCGGTCAGGGGGATTTGCCAGTACCCTTTGGTTAGGTCTAGCGTTGATATGTACCGTGCATTGCCCAGTCTGTCAATCAGCTCATCCACCCGTGGCATCGGGTAAGCGTCAAACTTTGAGATGGAATTTAGCTTCCGGAAGTCATTGCAAAACCTCCAGCTGCCATCTGGCTTGGGGATCAGAACTATGGGGCTGGACCACTGGCTATGGGACTCCTCAATTACCCCAAGTTCCAGCATCTTCCTTACTTCTTCCGAGATAACCCCCCTCCTGGCCTCAGGTATTCTGTATGGTCTCAACTTAACCCTCTCACCTGGTTCAGTAACGATGTCGTGTTTAATGAGGGTCGTACGACCAGGGCTATCCGAAAAAAAAACCTTGTTTCGAAAAAGGAACGCTCGTACTTCGGCCTTTTGCGTATTGGACAGGGAGTCAGCTACCTTTACCTCGGGCAACAAGGGTACCTCCGAGCTCACCTGCTCTCGTGGGAAGGGGGTGTCTGCAGCAAGTGACAGTCTATCTTTCCATGGTTTTATAAGATTAATGTGGTACACTTGCTCAGGCTTCCTCCTACCTGGCTGACGGATCTTATAGTTCACCTCATTTATTTTTTCGATTACCTCAAAAGGCCCTTGCCACTTGGCTAGGAACTTGCTCTCGACTGTGGGGATGAGTACCAGAACCCGGTCCCCAGGCGCAAAAGTACGTATCCTGGCGCTACGGTTATAAACCCTTTGTTGGGCTTCCTGCGCCTGAGCCATATGCTCTCGTACTATAGGCATTACGGCCACGATCCGATCCTGCATCTGTGCCACGTGCTCAATGACACTTCTATAGGGGGTCGCCTCTTCCTCCCAGGCTTCTCTAGCTATGTCAAGAAGGCCCCTAGGGTGACGACCGTACAGTAATTCAAACGGGGAATACCCTGTAGAAGATTGGGGGACCTCCCGGATGGCAAACATGAGATATGGGAGCAGGAAGTCCCAGTTTTTCCCATCTTTATCCACCACTTTCTTCAGCATGGCTTTGAGGGTTTTATTAAACCTCTCTACCAGTCCATCGGTCTGTGGATGGTAGACAGAGGTACGCAGCTGTTTCACCTGGAACAACTTACATAGCTCCTTCATGACTCGGGACATAAAGGGGGTACCCTGATCCGTAAGTATCTCCTTCGGTAACCCCACCCGGCTAAACACCTGTACCAGCTCCTTGGCAATAGCCTTGGATGAGGTGTTACGCAAGGGTATAGCCTCTGGATACCGCGTGGCATAGTCCATGATGACAAGAATATGCTGATGGCCTCGAGCAGACTTGACAATAGGTCCCACCAAATCCATTGCTATTCTTTCGAACGGCACCTCAATTATTGGGAGGGGGACCAGAGGGCTACGATAGTGTGCTCTAGGGGCCGACAGCTGGCACTCCGGGCAGGAGTCACAAAAATCTCTCACATCTCTATGAACCCCCGGCCAAAAGAACCGTTGAAGGATTCTCTCGGTAGTTTTTTCCACTCCCAAGTGGCCTCCCATTAGGTGACCGTGGGCCAGTTCTAGTACCGTCCTTCGATAGACCTTTGGGACGACCAGTTGCTCCACTAGCTCTTCTCCCCTTCTTACCACTTGGTACAACAAGTCCCGCCTTATAGCCATGTAGGGGAAGGCGAGTCTGGTGTCAGATTCCACAGGGTTATCATCAATCACTTTAACATTTTCCCGGGCCCTGGCAAGGGTGGGATCTTTTAACTGCTCTGCCCCAAACTGGTCCTTCCGTACCTCAAGATCAGGCATTCTGTCACTAGGGGGCTCTGGACTGCTCTCACCCTCTGAGGATACCCCCTCATGGGGTTCATCTTCTTCCCCAGCCATAACCGAATAGGGAAAATGTTCCTCCTCAACTTTGGCTTCACTTACCGGTAGGGTATGAGAGATCTTATGTCCCCATAATTCCCAAAAATGTGGGAAGTCCCGCCCCAAAATGACATCATGCATTAAGAAGGGCACTATTCCCACCATAAATTGTACGGCCCCAAACTGTGTACAGACGTCCACTATAGCCGTGATGTAATGGCGAGTGTCCCCATGTATACAGGTCACCCCTATGGTTTTTTTTAGACGGTTTTCTGGTGTCACTAAATCGGCGTTTACTAAGGTCACCAGACTACCTGAGTCTAACAACGCCTTCACCTTGTTACCTCCTACAGTAATAGAGCACATGTGTGTCTCACCCCCAGCACCCGGAAATGCTACACATGCACGCTTAGCATACAGGGATAAACGGCGGTTTATGTACGAGACATTACATTGCATAGGTTCATCATACAGTGGGCAATTGGCAACCATGTGACCTGGCGTCCGACATCGGAAGCATTTTATTATGTCCTTACTAAGTCTCTGGTAGAGCCCTGATTTCCCTGGCACGGATTGCCGGCTTCTAGAATCTGGGTCATCAGTCTCTCCACGTGTATGCACAAAGATATCAGGTCTTCCAGCCCCCTTTTCCCTTAGAACAGTCTTACCAGGATGTGCTGGAGCTCTCCGCGGTGGGGTTAGGGGGCGCTGTGGCAGACCCATCAGTTCCTCCGCTGCGGTGTACCTCTCCACCATCTCCACCATCTGGTCAGCACTTTTGGGGTCTCCATGGCTTACCCACTTGCGTAAGGTAACTGGGAGGGATCTCAGGTACTGGTCCATCACCACACGTTCCACCATCTGGGGACCTGTCAGGATCTCCGGCTGCAACCACTTTTTGGTCAGGTGTATGAGGTCATGCATCTGAGAGCGTGGAGGTTTGTCCATGTTGTAGGCCCAGTTGTGCACCCGCTGGGCGCGAACAGAAATTGTGACTCCGAGGCGAGTTAGAATTTCCTTTTTTAGCAGGTCATAGTTCATCGCGTCCCGTGTTTCCAGGTCGTAATAGGCCTTCTGGGGTTCTCCTGAAAGGAAGGGTGCCAACAGTCCTGCCCACTGCTCCTTTGGCCAACACTCTCGTTCGGCAGTTCTTTCAAAGGTGGTTAAGTAGGCTTCCACGTCATCCGCCGATGTCATCTTCTGTAGGAAATGACTGGCTCTTATGGAGGCATGAGTAGCTTCTGCAACACCTGGGGCCCGTCCTGCGACACTGGCAAGTTGCTGCACAACAACTTTTAGGGTCTCCCGGTCTTTTCTCTGCTCCTCCTGTGTAGCCTCGAGTTGTGCTGTCAGCCTGCGGCTTGTTTCCTCCAGCGCTCTTTGCTGCACACGGGTAGCCTCCTGCTGCACACGGGTAGCCTCCTGTTGCGATGCCACTGCTTGCAACATTGCCTTGATCACATCCTCCATTTTGAGATGTAAAAAAAATATATAGGACTCCGGCCCTTTAAATGTCCAGTTTGCTTTTTCTGTGCCAAAAATTAATGCTTACGCATCCTCCACCACTTGTAAGGGATCCGGTAGCGGGGTGGTCGTCTCCTGGGTAGACGGGCACAGCTCAGCGGGCACAGAAATCCAAGCAACACGGAAAGTTTGTTTAAACTGCCCGCAGACAGTTTTATTGCAAGCATGTGGTACAAACAAAAAAAAACAACAAAACAAATCCTATGCCTGTCCGGCTCTAACTAAACAATAAGTATCCCTCTCTAACACAGCGCCGACCTACTGCCAGTCACTGAACACAGCAATATTATGGTACCACAGATAAGGGCTCCCACAGGTCTGTAGCAATGAACCTGTCCCAGGGTGAGAGAGTGTGTGTCTGCAGCTCCTGCCTTATATGAGGCAGACACACCTAAACCTAATCAGGAAGCCCAAGACCCGGACTGCCCAGGTGGAGTGGGGCCCACCCTCGCTATCCCCACTCCAGCAAACCAGCCCTTGAAAAATGGGTTTTACTAAACCCTAACATAGAGATCTATTAGATCTCTGACACTTCTGGTTGCTCTTTACCTGGACATAAGGTATCTTGGGCAGACATACCTTCCCTCTATTACCAATCCAGACACTCTGTCACAATATATACAGTAAAAACAAATCTTGATCTAGGTTAGTTTCTTGTTATGCAGTGTTGATCCACAGAAAGGCAAAAAACACTATAAGAAAGAAACTAATTGTCCTCATCTACAATCAATTTGTTTCATTTGCACTATGCGACTAGCATATGACATTTTTAATTAGGTGGTTGTTACTTTTATCAAATTTTTTAAAGTTCCCCAATATGCATTACTCTCTTTGATTTCCCTTCTGTGAGCTCTGATAGCACAGCAGTGAGAGGATTGCTTGAAGGTCCTTCATTTTGGTCGGCTCTGCTCTGAGAAGTGTAAATATTATCAGCAATAGCCTGATAAGTGTGAAGAAACCCACCCTTTCTCCAGTGCAGGAAAAGATTATCCTATTTTTCTGCTTTGCTTGTGTTCTAGTATAATCTTATCTTTCCGTGTGGAGAGAACAATAGAGCAATCATTATGTCCTAACTTACTATTTGTAATGAGACTACATATAGATAAGTAGCTGCTGAAGTAAAGTGAGATCAGTTTGTACTGTCAAACAAATTTTTTATTTTACTGTTATTTAAATACAATATTTTAAATGGAATTTTTAATTACATATGACTGCTGAAATAAAAAAAAATAATTTAAAAAATTATTAATATTTAGTTTTCCATGAAAATCGGTTTTAACAAAAATGCTGCTTTTTGTTGGAAGCATCCCTTTAAATGGGTTTTCTGCTTTAAAAAACAAAACAATAAAATATTTTGGATGGCTGGGGAAGGGTTGAAATAGAAAAAAGGCACCTCCAACTGCCTCAGTGCTGGAATGGAGCCAGTTGAAAAGTTTAGTCTCACTTTTTGTATTTCACCTCTCCCTGGCCCCCTTTTTTTAACAGCTGGACAATTGCTTTAGGAAAATATAAATATTTCCTGACCCATAACTGGCATTAAGAATAAATCCCTATATCATGACCTTATGCTATGAGTACGGATCGTAGATTCAAAACACATCAGCAGTTGTACTGCATTTGATGCATTCAATGCCTCAGAATTTTTATCCTCCATTCTGGTAGTATTACTGCTTGTTCACTTTTTTGCTTCTTATGGACACTCTGCAAGCAATTTACATGGGATCGCTGAAACCGTGCTAATATGCTCAGGTGAGCTGTTTTTGTTCCAACCATTTATGCTTTACAAAAATAAACACATGACATTTAGCAATTCACAGCTGTCCATTTTGGAACTAACCTCCTCATAGAAACTAATGAGATTAGTTAGACAGGATTGTTCCCTTGTAAACCCATGCTGATAAGAAGTTATATATTTATTTTTAGTGTGATACTCTAGTATGAAAGGTAAACTTATAAGACTATGGTTTTGACCCCATTTTGATAATTGCTATGCAACAGTCCCGTGAAACAGACTCTGTTACTATGACGTCTGTAGTTATCAGAAATAAGAGCATGTGTGTCACATTACTTCATTCCCTTAGTACAGGTGGCGCTGTACTTCTTACTGAGTTAGACAGGAAATATTCAAAGCAGAGTTTGTCACATTCCTCATCATATTAACAGAAAAGCTGTGTTCCCCTGTGAATACAGAGGAAGAAAAAAAGTCTAATGGATTCACTTTCTCCTCATTACCCTCCACATTTCCTCCTTCGTTACTTTTCAAAGGGCTAACATTTTCGTTTTTAATCTTTTTACTCTCTATATAATTAGAGAATACTTTATAGTTAGTTTTGAAGAGAAGTCTCTATGTCATGTACCTTTATGTGTTCTTTTGCATATTTGTTTTTCCTTATAGCTTTTTAGTATGTATCACTAACAGAGTATTTAAGTTGATTTAAAAAATATCCCATTTACTATGTATTTGCTTAAATTTAAAAACATTGTTTCAATGTTTTTTAGGTGTTTCTTGATGGCTTTGCTTTGATCTTAGATCAGATATCTCGTTTTAGTAAGATATCTCTGCCAAATAAACTTTAATACATTTGTATATATGGTCTCTATAGAAACCAATGTGATGTTATTCTTTTGCAGACTTTACAAGGAACACATAGTCATTTCATTTGAGACAAGCACAATTTCTTTTTAGAATGAGAAATCATTACTTCAGTGCCTGAACTGTAAAGATAGACAACACGTCTATCTTCAACTGTCCTCCCATCTGTCCCCTCTACATTGACTCTCTACTGTCCCGGATCCCAGACTTTCAATCGTCCATATCCTCCTTCTTCTCCTCCCGTCCGATCAATGGATTATTCAAGGTGTCAATATTTTGTGTGGCAGACATTATTTTCCAGCACTGCCTAAAATCTCTTGGGCATAGAGTTCACTAGAGCATATGAGGCTGCCACTGGAATCCTCTTCCACTCCTCTATGACAACATCATGGAGCTGGTGGATATTAGAGACCTTGCACTCCTCCAAAATTCCGTTTGAGGATGCCCCACAGATGCTCAATAGGTCTAGAGACATGCTTGGCCAGTCCAGCACCTTTACCTTCAATTTCCCTAGCAAGACAGTGGTGGTTTAGAGGTGTGTATGGGATCATTATCATGTTGGTATTCTGCCCTATGGCTCAGTTTCCGAAAGTATGAGATCATGCTTCTACTATGTCACAGTGCATGTTGGCATTCATGGTTCCTTCAGTGTAGCTCCCAACATCTGGCAGCACTCATGCAGCCCCAAACCATGACACTCCCACCACCATGCTTGATTGTAGGCAAGACACACATGTCTTTGTACTCCATATCTCGTTGCCGCCACACAAGCTTGACACCATATGAACCAAATACGTTTATCTTGGTCTCATCAGACCACAGGACAAGGTTCCAGTAATCCATGTCTTTAGTCTGCTTGCCTTCAGCAAATTGTTTCCGACCTTACTTGTGCATCATCTTTAGAAAAGGCTCCCTTCTGGGATGACAGCCATGCAGACCAATTTCACACAGTGTGTGGTGTATGGTCTGAGCACTGACAGGCTGACCTCCTACCACTCTAACATCTGAAGCAATTCTGGCAGCACTCATACATCTATTATGAAAAGACAATCTCTAGATATGATGCTAAACACATGCACTCAACTTTTGGTCAGTCCTGTTCTGAGTATTACCTGTTCTGGACCTTGTTAAGTCACTGTATGCTATTGGCCACTGTGCTGCAGCTTAATTTTATTGGCAATCTTCTTAGAGCCTAGGCCATTTTATGTAGAGAAACAATTCTGTTTTTTAGATTCTCAGACAGTTCTTTGTCATGAGGTGCCATATTGAATAGTGTTGAGCGATTATAATCGACAAAGTTGAAATCGGCACGGTTTTTATGTTGAACGGAATTTTCCGATCACGCGATAATTTAGGTGAGAATCTGCACCTATTTTTTAATATGGTGCCATTTTCGGCACTTCCTGTCATTTTGGCGGCCAGCAAATCAGCTTAGAGCATAGAGCAGGGTGAGCTGGGTGTGCGATGTCATGACTGTGATGTGTATGGTTGTCATTGGCTGGAGAATTCACATGACCTCGTTTTACATAGAACAGCTCTTCCTGTTCAGCATCAGTGTGTCAGTGTGTCTCATGAGCAGGACGTGTGTTAGCTTTCTCCTCAATACAGCTCAGCGACACAGTTCTCTTTGTTCACGCAGACAACTATTCTTTTAGCTGTGAACATTAGAACATAGGTAGATTAGAGAATTTCAGTTCATAGTTAGTTAGGTTGAGACTTTTAAAGAAGCATCTAGCGCTGTAAACCCGTGGGGGTGCGGGCGAACACCGACAGACAGGCAGGCTTTTGAAAGGAGAGTGTATATTGTGCAGCCCAGACTGCTTTGAACCTGCATTGAAATGGCTTTTTTTTACCAGTTTTTGGTGAAATAGTACCTTGTATTTTGTGCAGCCCAATTTTGTTTAGTCACTGCAGGTGTATTTCATAGGTGCAAAACCCACCTTTTATTATCCGTACACAATTTAATTAGTTTTTTTTTTCAATTTGGCGCAGGCCATTTTTGTTCAAAGACCCACCTTGTACTTATATTACGATACAGAAATTTGCTAGTAACTGCGGGTGTATTTCATAGGTGAAAAAAACACCTTTTATTATCCGTACACAATTTAATTAGGTTTATTTCACTTTGGCGCAGGCCATTTTTGTTCAAAGACCCACCCTGTACTTATATTACGATACAGAAATTTGCTAGTAATTGCGGTTGTATTTCATAGGTGCAAAAACCACCTTTTATTATCCGTACACAATTTAATTAGGTTTTTTTCACTTTGGCGCAGGCCATTTTTGTTCAAAGACCCACCTTGTACTTACATTAGGATACAGAAATTTGCTATTAATTGCTGTTGTATTTCATAGGCGCAAAACCCATCTTTTATTATCTGTACACAAATTACTTAGTTTTTTTTCACTTTGGCGCAGGCCATTTTTGTTCAAAGACCCACCTTGTACTTATATTACGATACAGAAATTTGCTAGTAATTGCAGGTGTATTTCATAGGTGAAAAAAACACCTTTTATTATCCGTACACAATTTAATTAGGTTTTTTTCACTTTGGCACAGCCCAGTTTTGTTCAAAGACCCATCTTGTACTTATATTAGGATACAGAAATTTGCTAGTAATTGCAGGCGTATTTCATAGGTGCAAAAACCACCTTTTATTATCCGTACACAATTTAATTAGGTGTTTTTCACTTTGGCGCAGCCCAGTTTTGTTCAAAGACCCACCTTGTACTTATATTACGATACAGAAATTTGCTAGTAATTGCAGGTGTATTTCATAGGTGAAAAACCACCTTTTATTATCCGTACACAATTTAATTAGGTGTTTTTCACTTTGGCGCAGCCCAGTTTTGTTCAAAGACCCATCTTGTACTTATATTAGGATACAGAAATTTGCTAGTAATTGCAGGTGTATTTCATTGGTGCAAAAACCTCCTTTTCTTATCCGTATAACATTTAAATAGCTGTATTGCACTTTGGTTTGCCCCAGTTTTTTTTCAAATAGCCACCTTGTACTTAAATTTGGATACAGAAATTTCGTAGTTACTGTTGGTGTATTTCATTGGTGCAAAAACCACCGTTTGTTATCCGTATTACTTTTAAAAAGCTGAATTGCACGGGGTGCGGACCTAGTTTTTTTCAAATAGCCAAATTGTACGACAATTCTGATAGAAAAATTTTCTAGCAACTGTTTTCTTTTGTCATTGCTGCAAAAAACGCAATTTCTCATCCGTGTAACTTCTGAATATTTTTATTGCGTTGAATCTCAGTTTGGCGCAGATAGCGCACTTGTATGATAGTTTGTTGAAAACTATCAATTCCTAGTCCTACTGGGCAGTTGTAAATCCCTGGGACTGAAGGAAGAACACTGTTGATTTTGTCTTACGGTTCTTCCACCAGACCGCATTTCACAGGTATTCGCTAGAAACAATTCAGTTTGTAATCCTAGTTGGCTGGAGGAAATTAGGATTTAAGAATAGCTGAGATTTGCCATCTTTCAATAAGAGACTATCAAAAACTCTTCCATACCTTCTTAAATTTTTATCTTTCTGAACATGGAGCGAAATGCAGGTGGTAAGCGAGCAAAGAGGGGGGTAGGACATGGAGGTAGAGGTACGAGAGAAGGTGCTCCTTCCAGTGCTGGCAACAACACGCAAGCCAGCGGATCGTCGGTTGCAGGACCGTCAGGCCTGTCATCGCTGGGTCAGGGCCCTGTGAATCTCAGCGTCACCAATCTGTTCTTCAGTGGTATATGCAACCTGTATCCAGCAGTCTTACCTCCTCGTCCTCCCAGTCACGGCCACAAATGTCGTCATCATCATCGTCATGTGGGTCAAAAAGGTTTTGGGTTGAGGCTGTGGTCCAGGACAGGCATAGTAAATGTCCAGTTCAACTAAAATGGTGGTTCAAAGACACCTTTTTCCGGCACTTTTTAATCTGTGGGTCATACAGGTTTGAGGATCATGCTGCGGTACAGGACATGTATAGTCGATGTCCACTTCAACTAAAATGGTGGTTGAAAGACTCCTTTTTCCGGCACTTTCTAAATCTGGGGGTCATGCAGGTTTAGGGGTCATATTGTGGTACAGAACAGGTATAGTCAATGTCCAGTTCAACTAAAATGGTGGTTCAAAGACTCCTTTTTCCGGCACTTTTTTAATCTGGGGGTGATGAAGGTTCGGGGCTCATGCTGTAGCCCACGACATGGATAATCAATTTCCAGTTCAAGTAAAATGGTGGTTCAAATCATACTGCCTTCTGGCACTTTTTAATTTGTGGGTCATGCAGGTTTAAGGGTCATATTGTGGTACAAGACAGGGATAGTGAATGGTCTGTGACTTTTTTTCTGACTTTTATAACCTAATTGTGTTGCCTAAGATGTAGCACGTATCCAGTTTACTGTTGTGGATGTTAATTCCAGCTTCTCCAGCCCTGTTTGGGTGTAAGAATGAAGGTGTTGTTCCTTTCCCATAGAATTTAATGGTCATCGGCGATAATCTATTATCGACTATCGGAAATCATCTTGATAATTGACGATATCGACTATCGAATCGATAACGATAATTGACACAATCGCTCATCACTAATATTGAACTTCCAGTGACCAGTATTAGAGAGTGTGAGAGCTATAATACCAAATTTAACACACCTGCTCCTCATTCACACCTGAGACCTTGCAACACTAATGAGTAACATGACACCATGGAGGAAAGTTGAGAAATTGGGAACAATTTGTCTATTTTTACTTAGGGGTGTATTCACTTTTGCTGCCAGCAGATTAGACATTGATGGCTGTGTGTTGAGTTATTTTGAGGACACACCAAATTTAAACTGTTATGCAATCTCTCCACTGACTACTTTACATTGTATCAAAGTGTCATATCTTTAGTCTTGTCCCATGAAAGTATACAATACAATTTTTACAAAAATGTGAGGGGTTTACTCACTTTTGCGAGACACCGTATAATGGAAATTGTTACATTCAGATAAAACACAATATTCTATTGACCACAAACAATAGTGGTGACATAGGTTTAAATGCATTTTGTAGGACCAGTAATTGGTTAAAGATCACTCAGTTTTCTGTGTTGATGTCTCAAAAGGTGTTGCAGGCTCCAAATCATTCTCTAGTGTGGATTCACCTCGAAAATCAATAACGTTCTAATAACTGATCCTATACTTGAACAAACCCTACTTTGTCCCTATAAAGAAGGAGAGCAATCATCCTGAAAGGCAGCTCCAGATATCAGTGGCTTGCCCGAGTACACCATTACTATGGGCTGTATAAGCCCTAATAGGTTGCCCCTAACATATTTGAGTTCATCAGAGGACAAAATACAATACTAACAAAAGTTGTGGCTTTACACATAACCCCACATTATTGGGAATTTCTCTGCTGTGGAGGTGTCAAGATAAATTGTATCTGCAGTTGAAAACAGAAGTTTACAAACATTATAAAAGAAGACACAGATGCATGTTTTTCACACTATCTGACATGAAATCAGAATAAACCTTACCTGTTTTAGGTCAATTAGGATTGCCAAAAATATTCATATTTGTCAAATACCAGAATAATGAGAGAGAAAGAGAATTTTAAGGCATTTTTATTACTTTCTGTAAAGTTTGCATGTACTAGGATTACTACGCCTTTAAACAATTTGTGACAGCTCGTATAATGATGTCATGTCTTTAGAAGCTTCTGTTCTGTGTCTCGGAGATGAATGTGCTTTGGTCTGACATGTGCATATCAACCCAAGAACAAAAGCAAAAGACCTTGTGAAGATGCTGGCGGAAGCTGGTAAGATTGTGTCATCATCCACAGTGAAACGAGTATCAACATGGGCTGAAAAGCTACTCTGCCAAGAAGAATCTGTTACTCCAAAAGAAACTCATAAAAGCCAGATTAATGTTTGCAAATGCACACAGGAACAAAGACCTACATTTTTGGAGACATGTCCTGTGGTCTGACGAAACTAAAATTGAACTGTTTGACTAGAGATGAGCAAGCAGTAAAAAGTTCTTGTTCGATTAGAACCTCAAACTCAAATCCCATTAAAGTCAATGAGAGAAAATGTTCTGGTTAATTTTTAGACCTATACAGGTAGGGAGAAGCTGTAATTACCATCCATAATAGTAAACTGGATATGTGGAACAACTTATTGAAGAAATTTTGGCTCTAAGAGTGACAGAAAAAAATTGAGAGGCTAAAATACTTCATTCCTTTCAATGGCTAAAAGATAAGGACAGCTTACAATCAGGGGCATAGCTATAGGAGGTGCAGCGGTAGCAGCTGCTATGGGGCCCTGCATCCTGAGGGGGCCAAAAGCCCCTTTGACACACAGGAGATTTGGAGACGGTGTGTTATACAATTACTGAACCCACAAAACTGCAAAAAATGAACTTTTGAGCACTGAGTATGATTTAACAAATCCAAGCACTCTGTATAATATATATCCATGCATATGAGAGTTAGGCATTATGTTAGCCTGTAAATGTCACCAAATAACAGCTTCTGGGTGTGGGACAGATGCACCCAGCAAAATACCAAACTCTTATTATTGGTGTCTATGGAGAGGAAAATGCTTTCTAACTAACTAAGAACAGTCTGTACAGTACAGAGAGTGAGCTGAAAACGGCGTTCGCAAGACAATACAGTGAAATATACATAACATGGTCACGTGATTTCAGCAACCAATGAGAGCCCTACATCTCAGCGATGACGTTTTTGACACTTCTCTGTGCTCTGCACTGATTGGATGGTCACCAAAAGTGCAGAAAGATGATTGGATGGTCGCCAAAAGTGCAGAAAGCCACTGAAAACTAAACGAAAAATGTTATGTCGAACTAGAACTAGAATCTATTTAAAACAGATAGCATCATATGGAAAGAATATTATGCAACAATACTGAAGCAACATCTCAAGACATCAACCAGGAAGTTAAAGCTTGGGTGGAAATGGGTCTTCCAAATGGACAATAATCCGAAGTATACTGCCAAACTGGTTACAAAGTGGCTTAAGGATAACCAAGTCAATGTTTTGGAGAGGTCATCACAAAGCCCTGATCTCAATCCTATTGAAAATTTATGGGCAAAGCTGAAAAGGGAGGTGCGAGCAAGGTGACCTACAAACATGGCTCCATTACATCAGTTCTGTCAGGAACAATGGGCCAAAATTCCTACCAACTGTTGTGAGAAGCTTGTGGAAGGATATCCAAAATGTTTGACCAAAATCATACAGTTTAAGGGCAATGCTACCAAATACTAATGAAATGTATGTAAACTTTTGACTTTGCAGAAAGTAATGAAAATTCCTTAAAAAAAAAAAATCTTTCTCTCATGAATCTGGCATTTGGCAAATATAAATCATTTTGGTAATCCTAATTGACCTATATCAGGTAAGGTTTATTCTGATTTCATGTCAGATAATGAGAAAAAGATGCTCATGTGTCTTTTTATATAGTGTATGTAAACTTCTGGTTTCAACTGTATAGATCCCATAGTCAGGGTGTACTTAGAGTTCACACAGGGAAATCCTGGGGTTGTTGATTTTGGGGAAATTACTCCCCTTCTTAATAGGGGATGAAGTTGTGTTATTTGTAGAGAACGCTATATGGAGTTATCTGTTCTTCCTTCTTTATTCAAGCAATGGATTAACTATGAAGAGATTATTGATTCTTTAGTGTGGATTCAACAGTTGAATGACATTGATTCCCACCGTCTAAATTGTTTAACCCTGTGTCAATATTACTTTTTCTGAGAAATAGGTACTCTATTTTATTTGGTTGCAAAAACATTTTTTGTGATATTTATTGAAGGTGCCATATTGGGGTTATGCATGGATGGCCACCTCTCCATGCTTGTTGCTGGTCGCAATCTGGAAGATAGGCGATGGGAATACCCATCTCATTAACTCAACATCAAGTTCCTACAGGTCATGAATCTGAAACATGAGGAGATACTTGCTGGGTATTCACAGCATATAACTGTTTAAAATATCCCCATGTCTGCCAGTGTCGTGAATAAAATATTGTGATCAACAGATTCATATTTTCTCTGGTAAAATAGATACTTAGGGCGACATGCCCCATTAAGGCTGCGCCATTTTTTTGTGTATTTTGCACCAAAAACCTGTTGATACCCTATTCTCTATGTAAATGAACTGTCGTACACCAAAACTGGGCCAGGCACGACACATTTGAATGTGCCTAAAGTAGCACATCAAATATGCTTGAAATGATATGCTATGTGTCTACATTTTGCTATGTACCTAGATTAGACACATTAATTATACTATGCAAGATATACCACAAGCCAGATGTTTGACAGGTTCTTTCATTCAGGCGCACAATACACTCATTTAATGCACCATAAAACTTTTCTGACATGTCGCCCTTAGAGATTTTTTCTTTATACCAGATATGGAAAATCTTTACTGACAATACTGGTTTCTTCGTGTTGCATGCATTATCAATAATTCTATTTATTTCTTATATACTGCAATTACTCAGTGGTGATTTCTTAAACAACTATGTATCTTCTGAGAAGAAACTATGGGCCAAGAAAGAATGATAAGTAAACTACTTCTCCAGATATATTGCCTAATCTTGTCAAGTACACTAATGAATATTTAAATACAGAAGAAGAAATAAACGAACACTTCTCAATAATGGATGTCCATGTACATAAAGTATGTGAAGTTAATAAGCAAGTAAAAATAATCACTGACTATTTTAATCAGTGAACGTGATATTTGGCATTATCATAGTAACAATCTAAAACCCAGGGCTTATCCAGTAAGCCTCTATAGATAAGTCAAGATTGTGTGATGGATGGCTATTATTCCTCCAGGCAATATTCTTCTTAGTTGCATGATTCAGGATATGTTGCACTATCAATATATTTATTACAGCTTTTTCCTGCTGTTCAGTTCCTTTCATTACTTTTTATTTTCCTCGATGTTCAACAGCACTCTGAAATAATAACAATAAGACTTTACCTGCTGCACATAAGGATGTCCCTAGATATCTCTTGTTGGTAATTTATCAGTATGTAACTATATGTTTGATATGGAGTCCAGCATATATTAGAAAATGTTTTTTTTACTCTGGAGCTTGTCAAAATTATTTATTGGGTAAAATAAAGTCAGAGCAAAATAAAACTTATCCACAGTAAGGAGTTCAGAAAAGAACTTCTTAGGGCTGGGTAACTGTAAGTTAAAGACGTTAAGAACTTAGATCCAGCTACTTGTAGTGTGTCCAACAATAGAATAATAGAGCTGTTTCGATGCTGAGCCATGCTGAATCACTTAGGGTGCTTTCACACAGCATAGTTTTGGTGCAGTTTTAACTGCGCTCCAATTAATCTGCCTTTATTACCAGCAGCTTCTTTCACTTATCTAAACTGTTTGTAAAGTCAGTAATCAATTAGTGTGTTTGCAAACCACTAGACTTCAGACACAGTAATTGATGATTGACTTGAAACACCTTTCTGAACAATTTAGATAACCAAAAGAAGCTTGCTGGTAATAAAGGCAGTTTAATTGGAGCACAGTTAAAACTGCACCAAAACTGCGCTGTGTGAAAGCACCCTTACTGTTTTGTAATGAGAAGCCAATAAAAAATATTTAGTAAGATATTAGGAAATAATGTTTTTACAGTGTTTCTCTGTTTTACATTTTAAATTTTATTTTGTGACAGCTCAGTGACTTTATATTCCTTTTAATATCAAGTGTTTTCAATTATAGGTACATTTTCATTCATTATGCACCAGAATTCTACTTTATTCAGTGATGTACACCGCATCCCAATTTGTGTGTCCAGGACCTCTACATATTTTATAACATTTAGTTCTGCACATAGAGGTGTAATCCTTGGATAATAGCTTCACAAACATCGGACAGCAGCAGCAGCAATATAAAATTTGTGAATAGCAGGGGTTAGAAGAGTATTCAGCACATTTTTTCATTTGATACCAAACTTCCACCCTTTATTTAAGTACATTGTTTTTAGTGCTAAGATTGTCACATTGGGACCTTAGTGCCCAGTATTTTTACTTCCAGTTGCACCTACTGTCAGGCATTGAACCCACGAACTCTTGCATCCCAAGCGACGGCTCTTCTCACTGAGCTATTTGCTCTTCTGGACAGCTCCTCTGCTGAACTTTACCTAGTTCCCTGTTCCCTTAGTCTTGGTCCTTGATCCCTTGTTTGCTCCACCCATGTCTAATTGGACTTCCTATTTAAGCCCAGCCTTGCACTTCCTCCTTGAGAGATTATTGTGCTCTGCCGGTAATCTTGCTGTGTGTGCTATTTGCTGTTGTTTTTCTGACTTAAATTTGGGTGTACCGACCTTTGGCTTCCTTCCTGACTACGATTCCTGCCTGCTCCTCAAGTACTTACGCTGCCCGGATTGTGCACCGACCTTTGGCTTTCTTCCTGACTACGATTCCTGCCTGCTCCTCAAGTACTGTAACCGCCCGCAGTATGTACCGACTTCTGGCTCTGCTGACTACGCTTCTACAAGTAGGTAACTTCAGTAGTTGCAACCTAAGACTCCAAAACCAGCTTCTGATCGTTACAGAATAATCTCTGCCAAACATGGAGTCTGTTGTAAACACCTTGAAGCAACAAGTGGCTGAGCTTCAAGCATTTGGTGCCACTTATCAAGAAAAATTTTCCAATTTGCAAGGTCTGGTACTGGACCAACAAAAAGAAGTAATTGAGCTTCAAAGACAACTTCTGGATATACGTAACACCGGCTCAGATTCTAATACCCGCATGCCTCTGCCCTCAAAGTTTAATGGGGATCGTCATCATTACCGAGGATTCCTGAATCAATGTCGTATTTATTTTCAAATGCAGCCTGCTCCATTCACCAGTGATAGAAAAAGAGTGCTGTTTATAATCAATCTTCTGACAGACGAAGCTCTGGCATGGGCCTCGCCTTATGTGGAAAAGAACTGTGACCTTCTCAATGATTTAGATGACTTTATCACTGCTATGAACCAAGTCTTTGATGACCCAAATCGTTGTGCCACAGCCGAGGCAAAATTACATAATCTGCGGCAAGGGCGGCGCTCAGTTGCTGAATACACAGCAGAATTTCGTCGCTGGGTAGCTGACACCACATGGAATCCAGCAGCCCAGAGGAGTCAATTTCGACGAGGGTTATCAGAACTGGTGAAGGATGAGCTTGCCAGAGTTGAGGCCCCTGATAATTTTGAGGATTTTGTTCAGCTGTGCATCAGAATTGATCAGAGACTTACTGAACGTAGAAAGGAAAGACTGCGGATGTTTGGAAACAGTCCTACCTACTCCTTCAGTCAATCATCATTGAACACCCAGCAAAGAACTGGAACTGCACCTGAACCTATGCAGATTGACGTTATCCGAAAACCGCTTACTGCAGCAGAAAAGGAGAGGCGCCGTACAGAAAATCTGTGCCTCTACTGTGGGGGCTCTAGACATTATGCCATAAACTGTCCCAACAAGATTCAGAGGTCTATAGCCTGCGCGTGTGCCAAGACAGAGAGCAATCTTGACCTTTCTCACTGCCAGATTCTGTTGTGCAGACCATCTCATCTGTGGTGTGGACAAAGATTTATTTACCATCCTCTCATTTCGTTATCCCAATACAAGTCATACTTGGGGGCCATACAATGCACTGTTCAGCCATGTTGGATTCTGGTGCAGGAGGAAATTTTATGGATTTACAATTTGCACTTGACCATAACATTGAGAGCAGAACAAAATCCACGCAATTGATAAGGGGGGACTGTTGATTGGATCACCTTTATCTTCTGAGCCTGTAACTCATGAAACAACTGAACTTGGAATCTGTATTGAACCTAATCATCATGAAACTATCAGTTTTCATCTCATTTCATCTCCCAAGTTCCCAGTGATTTTAGGAATTCCATGGTTTGCTATTCACAATCCTTCTATCAACTGAGAATTAAGGACGGTTACCTTTCCTTCTGAGTACTGTAGGGACAATTGTCATCCAAAGTTATCTACCCAAAAACAAATACAAGTTTCAGAGATTTCTCAGCAGACTTATGATAATTTGCCACCTCAGTACCAACAGTTCAGCGACGTCTGTAGCAAGAAAAAAGCTGATCAATTACCTCCTCATCGTCCTTACGACTGCCCCATCGAGTTGCTTCCTGGAGCCACCATTCCTTTTGGGCGCATTTATAACCTCTCTGAACCAGAATTAAAAGTACTCAGGGAATATTTAGATGAAAATTTAAAGAAAGGCTTCATTCGACCTTCCTCATCCCCAGCTGGAGCACCCTTGTTCTTTGTTGAAAAGAAAGACTCAACCCTGCGACCATGTATCGACTACAGAGAACTAAATAAGGTTACTATTAAAAATCGATATCCTCTTCCCTTAATTTCTGAGTTGCTGGAAAGACTCCGCTGTGCCAAAATATTTACCAAACTAGATTTGAGAGGGGCTTACAATCTCATACGCATTCGTCCAGGAGATGAGTGGAAGACTGCCTTTAGAACCAGATATGGACATTTTGAATACCTAGTTATGTCATTCGGCCTTTGTAATGCCCCTGCAACCTTCCAGCATTTCATTAATGATGTGCTTCGAGACTTCTTAGACCAATTTGTGGTTGTGTACCTTGATGATATTCTTATATTTTCAGACACCTTGGAGGAACATCGCAGACATGTTAAATTAGTCCTGGAACGACTACAGAATAATAATCTTTATATAAAACTGGAAAAATGTGAATTTGAACAAACCAAAATTCAATTTCTTGGATATATCATCTCCCCAGAAGGACTAAGTATGGACCCTAGTAAAATCAAAGCTGTGGTGGAATGGCCCACTCCAAGAAATTTGAAGGACGTTCAACGATTTATAGGGTTTGCTAATTTCTACAGGAGATTCATTAAAGACTTCTCCAAGATCATTTTGCCAATTACAACCCTTACAAAGAAAACCAAGGCATTTTCATGGTCTCCAGAAGCACAAATAGCTTTTGACAAATTAAAGACTTATTTTACTTCTGCACCTATACTGGTCCATCCAAATCCTGAGTTACCTTTCATTGTTGAAGTTGATGCCTCAGAATCTGCTGTGGGAGCTGTCCTGTCTCAACGAGTCGGAGAAAAAATGCAACTTCATCCATGTGCATTTCTTTCACATATCATGTCATCTGCAGAAAGAAACTATGACATTGGGAATAAAGAACTGTTAGCCATTAAAGTTGCCTTCTCTGAATGGAGACATCTTTTGGAAGGAGCCAATCATCCCATAACTGTACTTACGGACCACAAAAATCTAGAGTTCATCCGTACAGCTAAGAGATTATCGGCAAGACAAGCACGGTGGGCCTTATTTTTCTCTAGATTCAATTTCATTATTTCTTATCGACCAGGTTCAAGAAATGGCAAGGCTGATGCTTTGTCCAGGATTCTGGCTGAACCACAGAGTTAAAAAAGAGTCAACTATTTTGTCTTCCAAACATTTTGTAGGGATACTTCACTCGAAAGAACTTTCAGCAAGACTCAGAGAAGGATACCAGAATGACTCTTTTCTTAACCGTCCTTCTAAAGATGTGAATCTCTCTTATAAAGAAGGGTTTTGGAGGCAGGAACACAGATTATATGTACCTGAATCCGTTCGACTTGAAGTTCTCAAACTAGTCCATGATTCTAAACTCGCAGGTCATCCTGGAGTCATGAAAACCTACGAACTACTGCTTCGTTCATTTTGGTGGCCTAATTGTAAGAAAGATGTTAAAAAATATGTTTCCTCTTGCTTAACATGTGCACGAAACAAGGTACCACGATCCTCTCCTCTAGGTCTTCTTCAACCGCTTCCAGTTCCATCCAGACCCTGGGGATCCATTTCTATGGATTTTATTGTGGATCTTCCCCCATCTAAGGAAATGACTACCATCCTTGTTGTTGTGGATCGTCTTACAAAAATGGCCCATTTTGTACCAACCAGAGGAATTCCCACTGCTGAACAAACAGCAGAATTAATGGTCAAGGAAATATTTAGGCTGCACGGAATTCCAGACAATGTTGTTTCAGACAGAGGTGTTCAATTCACATCCCGATTTTGGAAGAACTTCTGTACAGCCTTAGGAGTCACTGTTAATCTCTCTACTGCCTTTCATCCCCAGTCCAATGGCCAAACGGAAAGAACTAACCAAACTCTGGAACAGTACCTCCGCTGTTTTATTTCCTACCTTCAAGATGACTGGGTGGACTATTTGCCAACAGCGGAATTTGCCTACAACAACTCCAAACATAATTCAACATCACAAAGCCCATTTTTTGCAAATTATGGTGTACACCCAGTATTTATTCCTAATATACCATTAAGTACGCCTATTCCTGCCGTTACCACACCCAAATGAAAGAAACACAGGAAAAACTAATAGAGATGCTACAAGAAGCTCAGGAAAGATATAAAAAATCAGCGGATAAACACCGCAAAGTTTCCCCTAACTTTAAAGCTGGTGATAAGGTTTGGCTATCTACTAAAAATGTAAAAACACATGTTCCATCTCCCAAGTTGGGTCAGAAATTTATAGGCCCGTTCCTGATTTTGGCACAAATTAACGAAGTTGCCTTCCGTTTAAAACTTCCTAACCAGCTAAAAATCTACCCGGTGTTCCACGTGTCAATGCTAATGCCATTTAACGAAAACCGCTTTCCCGGAAGAATTCAGCCACTTCCTGCACCAGTAAAAATCCAAGGGCAAGAAGAATATATTGTTGAAAAAATTTTGGACTCTAGAATCTCCAGAGGACAACTGCAATATCTTATACAATGGAAGGGTTATGGACCAGAAGAAAATTCATGGGAACCAGAAAATAATGTTCACGCCCCTAGGCTTACAAAGGCCTTTCATCAGAGACATCCAGAAAAACCAGCCCCTGTGATGTCCAGAGGCCATCCTGAAAGGAGGGGACTTCTGTCAGGAATTGAACCCACGAACTCTTGCATCCCAAGTGACGGCTCTTCTCACTGAGCTATTTGCTCTTCTGGACAGCTGCTCTGCTGAACTTTACCTAGTTCCCTGTTCCCTTAGTCTTGGTCCTTGATCCCTTGTTTGCTCCACCCATGTCTAATTGGACTTCCTATTTAAGCCCAGCCTTGCACTTCCTCCTTGAGAGATTATTGTGCTCTGCCGGTAATCTTGCTGTGTGTGCTATTTGCTGTTGTATTCTGACTTCTATTGTGTACCGACCTTTGGCTTCCTTCCTGACTACGATTCCTGCCTACGATTCCTGACTGCTCCTCAAGTACTTACGCTGCCCGGATTGTGCACCGACCTTTGGCTTTCTTCCTGACTATGATTCCTGCCTGCTCCTCAAGTACTGTAACCGCCCGCACGTGTACCGACTTCTGGCTCTGCTGACTACGCTTCTACAAGTAGGTAACTTCAGTAGTTGCAAGCTAAGACTCCAAAACCAGCTCCTGATCGTTACACCTACAGCTGTATGGACTTACACAGTTGAGTCACATTTTTTTGACCATCAGCTAATATACAGACTTGCCCCCTTGTGCAGCACAACTAACAGCTAGACAGGTTTTGTGTGACTTAGTAAGGTCCTGGTAGGTTATCACAAGTATCTGGAGCCATGCGGATTCCAGTTCATACCATACTGTAGATGCTGGAGGATGCTTAATTGTGGATCCAAAAAAAAATAATGAAAACGACTGAGCTGGTCCCACAGATGCTTAATTGGCTTCAAGTTTAGGGGATCAGGGTAGTACTTGGAGGTCTCAATCATATTCTTCCAACCAGTGTTGAACTTTACTAGCCATGGGATATCTCGCATTGTCTTGCTGCAAGATATTGGGTGTACATGTTATGCAAGGATGGATACATACCATAGACCGTAGCACTGCCAACATCAGCTTGCATTCTTCCAACAATAATTGCAGGGTTTTTGTTCTCTGATGTATCTCCCCTGACATGCCAAAGTCTATCCATTCCATGAAGCAAAAAACATGCTTAACCAGAGAAGACAATCCTTTTCCATTAAGCTGAGGTCTAATTTTTAAACTGCAATGAAAATTGAAGCATTTTCTTTTTGTTGCGGCAACTTCATTAGGAAAGGTGCAGTGATCTTTTGCCTACTTCCCTAAATGCAGTAAGGTTTGCCAAACTGTTATTTTACACATACATCTAACTAGAGAAACCCTTTGGATAGGCCTCCCTGTCAGCCCCTCCTTTGACCACAAACATTTACCAGTGCCTGTTTAACAGTCATGCAGTTACTAGATAATACAAGGAGCAAATACCTTACCATACATATCACCAACATACTACTACCAAACAAATATATATATGCCAAGACCAACATAACAAATAATGCTACTACATAAGGACCTGATTATACCGCCAGAACACAACAACAAATTACCACCACGTAGTGACTGAAAAATACCCCTATACTATTACTGAATAAAGATCAGGATATAAAGACCAATATTACTGCCATATAGTGACCATATAGTGGTAGACACCAATGTACACAGGCTCTGCAATATGTATATTACCACCATACAGTGATCATGTAGTGGTAGATATCAGTGTACACAGGCTCTGCAGACATATAAGTGATTACAGTACAGTTACATCCAGGGACTCACAGGAGACATCTTCTATGACTGAAATTGTTTTCTTTTCCTTTTCTTCTCTATCATGTCCAGACCGCCATGATGAAATCTCCCAGCCATGACAGAATTTACCACACAAACATCTTCCTTCCCCCTCTGTACAAACTCAACATAGGGTGTTAGGTAGAGGTGGGGAGGTTATGGGATAATGGGTGGAGAGGTTATGGGGTGATCGGTGCAGATGGGGAGGCCATGGGGTGATAGATGGAAGTGTTGGGGAGTAATAAGTGGAAGTGAGGGGCTATGAGGTAATAGTTGGAGGTGAGGAGGGTTTGTGGTGTTAGGTAGAGGTGAAGGGTTTATGGGGTAAAACATGGAGATGGTGGTGTGTGATAGGTGGAAGTGAGGGGGCTATGGGGTAATAGGTGGGGGTTGAATTTTGTGTTGGCATTGGAATGCATAACACAATGGTGGGGGGGAGTACAGTTTACAATATCATTGAGGGTAGGGGGGAAAGGCCATCTCCTTGGAGATTATGCTACGGCTGGGGTCTATCCCTCCCAAAATAATATTGTGCAGCTTGAACTCCATACCCTGCACCCTCAGAAGATCAGCTGCAGGCATGATCTCCAAAGAGTGTAGGGGATGAAGTTTAGTACTGTCATGTTTCTTGAATTGTTTTTATTTTATAAAAGTTTCCACTTTGTACTATATTGGACTCATTGGCTTATGTGAGACCAGCGTTAGATCCATTTTGTTAATAAAATTGTCAATGAGGGCTGATGATGGAGAATGTTTATTTAAATAAAATGTTTTTGTGTCGTGTCATTGTGTTTTCCACCATTTTATTCCAGTGTTAGTAATGGAGGTTTCTGACAGACGCTTCTTCATTACTATTGCTTGGGCTGTTTGAGGTTGTGGACAGGTCTCTTTATACTGATAACAAGTTCACACAGGTGCCATTACTACAGGTAGTGAGTGAAGGACAGAGGAGCCTCTTAAAGACAAAGTTACAGGTCTATGAGAGTCAGAAATTTTGCTTGTTTGTAGGTGACCAAACACTTGTTTTCCTTCAAATCTTTCCAAATCAGACCATGTGATTTTCAGGATTTGTTTTATCATTTTGTCTCTCATAGTTGAGGTCTACCTATGATGTCAAATACAGGCCTCTCATATATTTAAGTGGAAGAACTTGCACAATTGGTGTCTGACTAAATACTTTTTTCCCCCACTGTACATCCTTCACACTTGTTGCACAACCTTTACATACAAACACTGCAAACAAATATTTTCTGTATCACTCATTGAGACTTATTGGAAGAAAACTAAAGTAGGCCGGAGAATATGAATGTGCTGAGTGTGTGGGAGGGTGTATCTGAAGATTAGTGTAGAAATAAAGTCAAGAGTTGACAACCCTTAATCCTATTGTATGAATTGGATTTTTAAATTGCCTACTTTATGTAAGAGAAAGATTAAAAAAAATTGAAGACAATTAAGGAGCAAGTGGAGAGGTTAGTGGATCAAATAACAGAATTTTGGACAGACAAGTAAGGCCAACCAAGTCAGAGGATATATACTAGAAGGGATAGTATTACTGCTGGGCCCACTATTTTCATTGCCTTATTAGTTAGGAAAAGATTACCTCTTTGTCTTTGACTTTATATTAATAGTAAATGCATTGCAGATTGAGCACCTATTTTCCACAATGATAAGAAAACTAATTTAGACTTAAAAGGGTTTCTCATTTTGTTAATTCTGGGTTTTAGGCTAAATTGTAGCTCGCTACATGCTGGCCATAGAAACTGTGGAGATAACCACAGTTATCCATATTTATTGATAGTGAAGTTTCAAATACAGCCCAGCGAGTGTGCTTGGCTCTATTTTGAATTCGCATAGATAAGAATAGGGAAAGTTTCCCAAGCGGGGCTATCTTCCTGGTCTCTTAGGCAAGCAAATAGTGAGCGCCAAATTGGCCAGGACTCAGAAATAACAAGCGAGGAAAACCCTTTAAATAAAATGTCTGTTGCGAACGGTGCCGATGCCACTGCTACCAGGGCGAGCGCCGCCCCTGCCAGGGTGTCGGGCACAAGCGCACTCATCCCCCTGCGCGCCAGTACTCACCCGGCGGCGCTCCAGTCTGTCAGCAGCCTCCTGCTGCTCTGCGCGCATCCCCGTTCTCTAGGGCTCTGTGAAATTTTAAGGGCCAGCGCGCCGGTAATTGGCTAATTGCCGGGCGCTGCCTCTATATTACCTGGGCGCTTCCGCCCACTCCCTGCCGGATCTTTAGTGCCTTTGCCTATTGAGAAAGCGTTCCCTGTCATCTTGTTCTGATCTTCCGTGTACCGTACCGTTTGCCTCCGTCTCCTGACCACGAACCTCTGCCGCCTGCCCAGACCTTCCTGCCTGTCCACGACCACGAACCATTGCCGCCTGTCCTGACCTTCTGCCTGTCCCCGACTATGTGCCTGCCTTATGATTTTGTACCACGCCATACCTCGGCTGCCATCGCAAGCAAGTCAGGGGTAGACTCCCGCCGCTTTGCGGCGGGCTCTGGTGAAAACCGGGACCTACTTAGACTCCGCTCCCTGGCGTGGCTTACACCATCGCTTGCGGTGGTCCAGTGGATCCACTCCTACGTCCGAGACCGTTACAATGTCATATGATAGTAAAGAGCTAATTAATCATTTAGATTGATACTAATGACATCAGTTTGATTTCATTATATTATACTCAATCCAAAATAGTAAACATATTTTATGGCTAAACACTTCAAATATTAAATCTTTTTTTATACAGGTGCCTGAGTTTCTTATATTAATTGCAACATTTTCTTTTTTATAATATTAGTAAATTTGAAAAGAGTCTAACATAATCCTACAGTAATAATTGAGATTATGGTCAAAATGCCCTTATGACATGACCACCCTTACCTTTTTTTCTGTTGAAGGCTCTTAGTTACTTACAGTATAAACTCAATACATTATCATGGCATTACATGGCCCCGTACAGTCATGTATAGTGTTGAGCGATTTTTATCGACAAAGTTGAAATCGGCAAGGTTTTTATGGTGATCGAAATTTCCAGATCATGCGATAATTAAGGTTAAAATCTGTGCATCATCTATTAAGATCGCGCCTTTTTCGGCGCTTCCTGTAATTTTGGCGGCCAGCAAATGAGATTACAGAATAGAGCAGGGTGAGATGTGTGTGCGACGTCATGACTGGGATGTGTATGGTTGCGATTGACCTCGTTTTACATAGAACAGCGTTTCCTGTTTCAGCCTCAGTGTCTCTCAGCGTCTCATAGGGATAGGACCTGCGCTCTGCCTGTGGCCAAACAGCTCAGCGAAATTAGTCTATTTCTGCACAGAGAAACCTCTACTATTAGCTGTGATCCTTCCAATTTAGTTAGATTAGAGATTTAAACATTTTATGTAGTTAGCTAGAGAATTTTAAAGCAGCATCTACCGCTGTAAATTCACGGCGGTGGGAGCGGGGGGGGGGGGGGCCCGCGGGCAAACACAGACAAGCTCTATCTATAAAGAACACTGGATAAAGTTCACCAAGACTTAGTGTAGACATTGTAGTGGAATATCTTTATTATTAACAGTTTGCTATTGAAATATTTCCTGGATATTGGGCAGCCTGAACTTATATTGGATAAACATCATTTCTAGTAACTGCAGGTCTCTTTGTTAGCTGCAAAACTCTACTTTTATTATCAGTATACATTTCAGATAGGTGTTCAATTTTACCCATTACACCTGTGACTGTTGATATATCCACCTTGCACTTAAATTACAAACCAGCAATCTTGTAGTCAGCACAGGTTGTTTGTTGCCAAAAATACCGTGTATCGTACGAAAACATCACAGTTACGTGTTTTTTGACTTTTGCGCACCCAGCACTGTTCATTGACGCAGCATCTACGTAAATCTTAAAACAGCAATTCTATATTCACCACAGGTGAATTGAAAGGTGCAAAAAATACCGTTTATTATATCAAAACATAACAGTTACGTGCCCAGTCCAGATTTGTTGATAGACACCTTGCAGTTAAATTTGAATCCAGCAATTTTGTTTTGATTAGAGGGATTTGAGAATAGCTGTGATTTGCCGTCTTTTAATAAGAGACTTTCCAAAACTATTCCATACCTTCTCAAATTTTTATATTTCTGAACATGGAGCGAAATGCAGGTGGTAAGCGAGCAAAGAGGGGGGTAGCACATGGAGGTAGAGGTACAAGAGAAGGTGCTCCTTCCAGTGCTGGCGACAACACGCATGCCAGCGGATCGTCAGTTGCAGGACCGTCAGGCCTGTCATCGCTGGGTCAGGGCCCTGTGAATCTAAGTAACGAACATCGTCGCCAATCTGTCCTTCAGTGGTTAATGCAACCTGCATCTAGCAGTCTTCCCGTCACGGCCACAAATGTCGTCATCAGCATCATCAGCATCCGTCCAACATGAAGCAGCCCAAATGTCAACTCGTGTACCCACCACTGTGGATAATCCATTGTCTGAAGACCTCTTTGATGACAAAATGCGGTTGGGGTCAGAAGGTATGTTAAAAGATCAAGAGGATGATTTAGTCTGCTCTGACGCCCAGTTACTGATGCCATCAGAGGAGGTGAAGGAAGCCGGTCAATCGGCAAAAATCCCGGGCGGTCGGCAACGCCTTGCAGTGCCCCTTGCTTGTAGCCCGCAGCTTCTGGATGCAGAAAGTCAGGACGACCAAGTCACCTGTGTTGATGATGATGATGACGACATTGCGGATCCATCCTGGTCTTTTCTGCAGAATTTGCTTGCGAGCGCTTCATCAATGGACGAGGAGGAATATGATGGGGTAATGTCAATACGGGTCCCGCCACAAAAAGGGAGAGGGCGGTCGCAGAAGTCCGCTGATATGATTCCGCCAGCCATGGTCAGCGCAAACCCCGCTCCTCGCTTATCGCCGTCAAAAAGGTCCAGGACCTCTCAAGCCTGGGCCTTCTTTGAGCAAGCCTCTGATTCACCCAGCGATGTCAATTGCCGCCATTGCCGTAAACGCATAAGTAGAGGCAAGAACCTTAAGTGGTTAACCACCACCAACATGTCTAGTCACATGCAGCGAATGCATGAGTTGAAATGGAGGGAACACTTGGCCAAAACAGGCCAGACCGACGCCGGGCCTCCAACCTCTGTCTCCGCCTCCTCCTCCTCCGCCACCAAACCAAGGTTCCTCAGCTGCCCATGTCTCTCAAGTCATGATCAGGGATCAGCCTCCGTTTTCAGCCTTCAACTCCCCGAGTACCACCACACCACCAGAGACCCATCCTACCCCTTCTCCTTCCGCCAGTTTGACGACCTGCACGCCGTACAGCGGCCAGCCCTAGCAGCCAGCCTTCTGTCTTCAGTTTGGGAGCAGAAGAAACACTTTAAACCCAAACCATCCCCAAAGCCAAAAGCCTAAAATGTCGGCATTGCCAGGCTTTTGGCCTTGGAAATGTTGCCTTTCCGTCTGGTGGACACAGAGGGGTTTCCCGCCACGTCATGGCCCTCGCTTGCCCCCAATACCAGATGCCCAGCAGGCATTTCTTTGCCAGAAAAGCCATCCCCTGCCCTGGCCAGCCAACGTGTCATCTAAAATTTCAAGCACTTGTCTGCATCTTTTGTCCGAAAAGTCCATCTCACCACTGACACATGGACTAGTAAGCACGGCCAAGCCGCTATATCTCCCGTGACAGCTCACTGGGTGAGCTGGGTGGATGTCTCTGGGGTGACGGTGGCTCTCAGGCTCGGCGCACGCTCTTCAAAACCGCAGGGATGGTGCAGGGCTCTTTCCCCAGGTCCCTGTGGCATCACGTGCCCAGGACACCAGCGTGTTGAAATTAATCTGTCTTGGAGACCGTCCCACACAGGTCAGGAGTGTGGACGGCTCTAAGCAACGAGACCGAGCGCTGGCTGGGTGCAAGAACCTTTTTGCCAGGCAAGGTGGTGTGCGATAACGGGCGAAAATCTGCTGGCCGCCCTTAAGATCCGGTAGGGTGGGAGCACATCCCTTGCCTGGCACATGTCATGAACCTTGTCGTCCAGAAATTTCTAAAGAGCTACCCGGGTCTGGACGCCTGCTGAAGAAGGCTCGAGGGCTGAGTTCGCAAATTCCACCGGGTTTGCACCCTGCTTCCGCCCGCCTGGCTGCGTTGCAGCGTCAGCTCGGCCTCCCCGTCAACCCTCTCATTGTTGAGGGGGCAACACGCTGGAATTCCACCCTCCACATGCCAGCGATTGTGGCAGCAGCGCAATGCCATACGCAGTACGAAGTGACACATGGCCTGACAAGCAGGTTTGGGACGGGAAACCTCGGGGTGTTGAACCACCGAGAGTTGGGCAGGTTGAAAAGAGCTCTGCACCATCCTTGCCATTTTTTAGAAGCCACCAAAATGGTCAGGTGCGGTACAATGCCCTTGTTCAGCAGAGCATTGTGGTGATCTTATTTATGGAACGATCGTTTGACACTCAGAAACAACAGGTCCCGCCAGCCGACGTAGTGAGGGATACGGACATCAGATGCGGACACGGAGCCTTTCCTCTCCGTCAAATCCACAAGGCCGCAGTTTTCACAATTTCACGTCTCATTAGGCAGTGGATCGGGGTCCAGAAGCTAGTGCAAGGTGCGCATCACTCTCATGGTTCATCATCTCAGCAATCAGGCTGTTTGAAGCTGTGCCGGAAGGCAGCGGAGGGGAGGAGGGGAGAGGAGGTATTCTAGACACTGGATGTTACCGACGTTCCTGCCTGGAAAGAGTTGGCGCGAATTTGAGGCGATGAGGAAGATCAGTTTGCTAGTGCCCCTCGACCAGAGGCTTGGAAATCAAGTCTCCATCTCTCACATGATGCTTGGATGCTCACATTACTCCAACCTGATCCTCGCATTAAAGCATCAAAATGAAAACAGATACTGGGTGGCCACCCTCCTGATCCCCGGTACAAAACAAAAATCAGCCCTTTCCTTCACCCACTAAATAAAAATAGAGAGTAAAATGCAGGAAATGGAGATCTTGCTGATTGAATCAACTTGGAGACATCTGTATGCATCTGCTTCCACGTTCCCCAAATGTCACGGAGGAACAACAATCAGGCGACGTGACAGCAGTAAGTTGCCAAGTAGGCGTATCGGCAGCACAGGCAAGGTGCAGAAGCTTAATGGGGGTGACCTCTGGCAATCTTTGTTTGACCACCTCACAACGCATGCAATGCAGGGCACACATCCAACACACAGAGATCAGCTAAATGATCATGGTGCACGACTATGCTGCGACTCAACACCGATGTTTTTGCATGTGTTTCCGGACCCAATAGACTCTGGTATGCAAAAGGGACGAATGCCCGAGCTGGCTCGTCACGCCATAGAAGTGTGTTGTCCTGCCCAGTCAGCACGTCATATCTGAGCGGACCTTCAGCCAGCTGGAGGAGTCATACAGACAAACGCAGTCCGCTTTCCACAGATAATGTGGATCGTTGTACTTCATCAAGATGATCAGGCCATTGATCCTCGATGATGTTGTGGCCCCAATTGCCGAGGTCACCGTATAGTTGCCAGTCTACTGTCAACATTCCTTTACAACAGAAATGGTCCTCTTGTAAACTTTTTTTAAAAATGATCATTTCTTACTGCAATTTTTATTCTCATTTTCCCAAACAGTTCATTTTGCTAGGAGTTTTGCTAGGTGAGGAGACTGTAAAAGACAGCAATGTTTTTTTCCATACAACACCATAAGTTTCCATTTACTCACTTATCTAAGAAGTTTTCCGCAATTGTCATGGTTTTGAGGTCATGTTTGCTGTGATATACACAATAATCATGGGTCCTTTGGAACAGAAATGTGACTTCTAAGTGCCATTTCTCCATCATAATTTTTAATTAGTGGCTGAGAATCATTTTTATAAAATTTTTTGGGTCATGCTGCTTTGAAATGCAGGCAATACGACAGGTCCTATTATAAAAAAAATGTTGATTCTAACAGACAGTTTGTTATTCGTCACAATTGACCAAATAGGCTCAAGGGTCCATGCTTTTGAATTTTTGGGGGCATTTTGCGTGACATGGTAGCATACGACAGGGTCCTAATTCTAAAAAATTGTTTGTTTCGTAACAGACAGTTGATCTTCACAATTGGGTCAAGATGGCGTCCAAGGTTTGGGGGGGGATGGTGCTGTCAGAAACAGGAATAGGTTAGGGACAGCTGGTTAAAATGGACACATATTGCAAAGATGACCTTGTTTTTTAGCAAGATCTTTATACATAGCATCAATCCCTGTAATTGAGACAACCCCATTTAATACAATGAGAAAAAAGAGAAACAAAGACATGGAGGGGATTCCATCCTATTTTTAAAAAAAAAAGTGTGTTTTTCTCCTAGAATTAAAGTACTAAAAAACTTTGAAATGTTCAAAATAGCTTTAAAAAAATTCCTGCTGAATTAACCAATGGGAGGTACAGGAAAACTTGAAACTAGATTTTAGGTTATTCAGAGGACATGGGAGAGTAAGGAGCCCGGACAGAAACCAAAGTATATAGACCATTCCTCCAGTCAACGTGTGAGTAAAATGAGGAAAAAGAATGGCAAGATATAAGGGGGGGCACCTGGGGTGTAACAGGAGCGTTATCCACCATTATTTCCAATGAAACTCATGGGATCCACACTCATACGGAGGGGCAAGCGCTACCCAGGTATTGACTGTGTACAGGAGGAAGGCTGGAGTCTCACACTTCCGCTTTTGCCGCACTCTGCATCACAGCTACAGTATATTTCGTTGCTGGCGTCATCAGGGGCAATTAACCTGCGAATTAATAGAGGACGGACGGCCAGCCTGGGCGTTACGCGCACCCACTGTAACTCCCTGCCCTGGGTCATGCTGTGAGCCCAGGAAGGTATATCAATGACCAGTTGTAAACTAAAATGGTTGGTTGAAAGTACTCCTTTTTCGGCACTGTTTAATGTGGGGGTCATGTGCAGGTTTGGGGCTCATGCTGTGGCCCCAGGACAGGTATAGTCAATGTCCCAGATTTCAACTAAAATGGTGGTTTGAAAAGACACCTTTTTCGCGTCACTTTTTGAAATGTGGAGGAAGTCATGCAGTTTGGCGGCTCATGCTGTGGGCCCCATGGACAGGTAAAGTCAATGTGCCAGTGAAACTAAAATGCAGGTTGAAAGACTGCCTTTTTGCGGCACTTTTTAAATGTGGGGGTCATGCAGGTTTGGGGCTCAGGGCTGGACGTTCCAGGTCAGGAAATTCAATGTCCAGTTCAAGAGTAACATGATGGATTCAAATCATACTTGGCCTTCTGCACTATTTTGAATTTGGTGGTTGTGATGCAGGTTTTAAGGGTGCAGGCTTGAGGGTTACAAACAGGGATAGTGAATGGTCTGTGACTTTTTTTTCGTGACTTTTTATAACCTAAGTGTGTTGCCTAAGAATGTAGTCACGTACCCATTTTGACTGTTGTGATGTTAATTTCAGCTTCTCCAGCCGTTGTTTGGGGGTAATAAGAAGGTGTTGTTTGTCTCTCGGCCATAGACTTTAATGGTCAGTCGATCCGCGCTACAATCTGATGCTCACTATCCTCAACTAGTCGAAAAACCTTATCGATAGCGCCTACTATCGATCGATCTCGATTACCAAACGCAATCTCTCAACACTTATATCATGTATAGCATAAACATTTCCCAATTGAGTTTTTCTAATTTTATTTTTTTTTTTAAAAGCTGGTCATCTTGGGATACCTGTCTTGGAATGCTTTAAGACCATGGGTATTTTGGCCCACTCCTCTTGAGCAAATTGCTTCTGCTGTCTCAGGTTTGAAGGTGTCTTCTCCAGACTGCATGTTTTAACTCCTTCCACAGATGTTCAATAGAATTCTTGAGATTTCATTGTAACCTGCACAGATTCAAGACACCCTGTGCAATAGGCAGCAAAGCGGCTCTAATACTTAAATAAGGTTGTGCCATATTTTATAGAAGGTACAATGTTCTCTATTTTGTATGCTTCATTTTTGCATCTTTCAAACATGGAAATAAAAAAAAATCTATAGATCAATAACACATCTAGAGTAAATGTTACGGAACCTGGTTGTGGATCCACTTGGGCCACCGCCGGCGATTGCGGAGCCACACCAGAGACCGGAGTCTAAGTGGATGCCCGGTGTTCACCAGATGCCCTGTCCGCAAAGCGGGAATGGGACCTTGCTGCGGCGGGATTCCACCAGGTTCGCTACCCCTGAATGTGTACTTGCTTGCGGTAGGTAGCGCAAGGAATAGCGCGGTACAGAATCGGCATCAAACACGTAGGACATGGGACGTGCATGAAGGTCGGGGCAGACAGCAAAGTTCTGGTCGTAAAACGTCAGGCCAGGGAGGGACTGGTACACGTATAGACAACCGAACGTAGAAAGGGCTCCTCCTAGGTATCAAAAGGAAAGGCGGGGGAAAGGGGTGGGGGAATATATATGGAAGTGAGGGTTTTAAATTAGGCCCGGGCGGGGGCCCTTTAAATTTGCAGGCCCGGCGCGCGCGTCCCCAAGGGGCCAGGGCGGCGCCCCCGCGCACACAGTCCGGACGCGGTCAGGGGGAAAAGGGGAGACTTTCGGGGACGGGGGAGCCCACGGGACGCAGCTTTGTCCGCACCCGGTGGGGCCCTTGTAAACGGACGAGTGCGCCTGAAAAGCCCGCCCCCGGGGCGCCCCGCCACCGGACAGAACCCCCCCCCCCCTTGGGTCTCCCCCTCCTTTTCCCCCGGGAAAATCCTGGAGAATTTTTTCGGTCCTGATTCTCCGCCGGCTCCCACGCCCTCCCTGCCGGACCGAACCCCCCCCAACAATAAAAAGTAACTTTTCCCCTTGTTCTTCTTCAACCGGGTTTTCCTTTTTAGGGCAAAAGACTCCGGGCATCCCCCCCCCGGGGGGGGGAAGAACCTTCCAACGACCTGTTCAGGATAATGGCTTTATAGGGAAACAGGAAGGAGTTGGGAATACGCATCGAGGGGGGAACCGGACTTGTGGGCCACCGGATTGATTTTTCCAGGACTTCAAAAGGGCCAAGGAACCGGGACCCAGTTTGTAGACGGAATCCTTAGGCAAACAGTCGGGAGGACAACCAGACCTTACCCCCAAAGCTTGAACGGGGGCGGGCCCTCCGTGTTTATTTTGCCTGGAGCTTCACCGAGCGGAGGCCCCGGACAAGGATTGCTGCGTTTTGTCCCCCACCGACTTCAGCCCCGGGATCGGGATCCCCCCGGGGGAAACTCCGAACCGATGACAGCGGGAGGGCGGGCGGGGGATGTAATCCAAAAAACCCCCCCAAAAAAGGGAGAAGCCCCCCGTAGAATCAATCCAAGGAATTTGGGCGAATTCGGCCCAGGGCAAAAGCCTGCCCAATTGTCTTGCGGGGCCAGACGAAATGCGTGGGTATTCCTAAGATCTGGTTAGTTCTTTCTACCTGCCCGTTCGCCCTGCGGGGGGTACCGGGGGAAAAAGTCCAACCCCATTTGAGCTGAGAACGAGAGACCCCCAAAAAACGGAGACGAATTGAACTCCCGGTCAACACAATGTGTCGGGGGAAGGGCCAGTAGGCGGAAAACATGCAGGAAAAGGGGGTTTTCCAAACGAGGTCAGACGGAGCCGGGGCAAGGGTACAAAATGCGCCATCTTAGAGAACGACGCGTGACCCAAAATGACAGTATTACCCACCAGGCGGAAGATCCGTGAAAAAATCCATGCAATCGGGACCAGGACGCCCGGGAAACCCGGGCAAGGGAAGGAAAATCCTGCTGGCTTGAGGGGGGTTCTTTTTGCGCCCACACAAAGCCGAGCCAAAAAAACCCCCTTCAATCCTTATTAAGTGGGGCCACCATAGTACCACCAATAAACTGGCCCTCCCCGAACCCCCCTGGCCGGGCAACCCGGAGCCTGACCCATCTCGGGATTCTCCTTCCCCGAAGGGATGGATCCAAAGGACTTGCCCGGAGGACTCCATAAATCTACTGGAGCCAGGTGACAAGGGGTTGGAGGAATAGGGGGGCAGGTGGAGAGTCCTCCCCAAACGTCCGACGCCTGAACAAGCACGGCTTTTGACGTTCTTCTCCGGGGCGGAAATGGATCGGAAATTGAAGCGCGGAAAAGAAGCCCAACGACCCCTGCCGGGGATTAAAGGGCCTGAGCCGTCTGGGGGTACAAAGATTCTTGGGGTCAATAGATAGAAACTGGCGGGGCTCCTTCAAGAAGATGACCCACCCCAAGGGCCCAAATTTTAAAGGGCCAACACTCACGGTCACCAATGTGTAGTTCTTCTCCGCGGGAGAGAACTTCTTGAGAAGAACCCACACGTGACCAAACTTCCCTTTGGAATCCCTCTGAGAGAGCACCGCCCCTGCCCCAGGGATATCGTCCACCTCCAAAAAAAACGGGTTCTCCACACCGGCCCAGACCAAAACGGACCGAACAAAGGCATCTGAGGCCCGGGGGCAAAGGCATCTTCGGCCCTGGGGGCCCCAACACCTCGGGTTGCCACCTTCTTAAAAAGGGGCCACAATGGAGCCACTACGTCGAAAAAGTGGGGGTAAACTGACGGTAAAATTTAAAAGCCGGGGAAAACCGTTGAATCGCCCGAAACCCCCCTTTGGACGGGGCCCCGCGGACGGCTGACTGTTTGGCAGGACCATTTGCAATCCCTTGGCAAAAACAAATACCCGAGGAAAGGGGCAGGGGATCGGGAAATTGGGGGCATTTCCCATTTTGGCAAGAGGCATTCCACGAAGGCTTTAAAAGGACCTTTGGCGCCATGGAGACGGGGGGGGACTTGAGTCGGGCGAAAAAAATCAATATGCGCCCAATAACACGACCACGCATACATAAGAGGTCCCTAAGATTCGTTAAACGAACCCCCTTGAAACACCGCGGGGCGTTACAGAGACCAAAGGGCATAACTGGGTATTCGAAATGCCCATCCCGCGTGTTGAATGCCGTCTTCCACTCGTCCCTCTCGATCCGGATCGGTTTATAGGCCCCCCACTAAGTCCAGTTTTGGTGAAGCCCCTAGCTCCCCGAAGGCGGCGAAGACTCCGAAAATCACGGCAGTGGGGGAGCGTTTTTTTTACCGTAATCTTATTCAACCCCCCGAAGTCATGCAGGGGCGAATGAGCCACCCCTTTTTTTTCCCCCAAAGAAGAAGCCTGCTCCCGTGGGGGAAGAGGGCTTGCGGATAAAGCCTTTCTTTTAGGGTTCTCCTAATAGTCTGACATGGCCTTGGTCTCGGGACCGACAGTGGGTAGCCTACCCCGAGAGGGGTTGTGCCAGGCAACAGTCTTAGGGGAATCGTAGGACCGGGAGGGGGCAAGGGGTCTGCCTGTTTTTTTCGGAGAACACATCGGAGAGGTCTTTAACTCTGCCAGTAACCCAGGCAAAACGGCTTCATGGGGGCCCGGGGGAGGGTGGGACGCACCGGGGCGTTGCGGACAGACAAGTCTGGCAGTCTTTTCCCCTCGGTAACCCCCGTCTTCCCCCCCCGTCCAAGACCGGGCGTGGCATTGCACCAGGTAACCCCCCAAAAGGATAGCAGACAAGAACGGGGGAATACTAAACCGATTCTCCGCCATGGAGTCCCCACATGCATAGCAACCCCGGGGTCCGACGGACTGGGTATTCCCCGCGGACCTCCCACTCACCCAAGAACGCCAAGGTTTAACAGTCGAACGGGGGGAAAGGCGAAGCTTTGACACCAGGCGGCACCATAAAATTTTTCCCCCCGAGCCGGGGTGCAAGAAGGCGGAGGCTTGAAACTTCAGCCCAATAGAAATGACTCACCGGCATGGTCAGACTGGGGGAAGGGGGCTGTCCCCACCCCGGGACGCCTCTCCCACGTGCCCTAGGGGCGGCTTTCCCTGGGGCGGGCAAAGCGGACAGTCCCCAAGAAGTGTTCAGCAAACACAGTACAGGGAAAGGTTTTTATGCGGCGTCGGCACCCTTGTACGAGAGTAAAGCCGGCGACCTGCATGGGCTCCTCGGGAATGCTGAGGGGGCGTACCGGAGTTTTTGGAATACCGGAGCCAAACGCGGAACACGAGGTCGAGCAGAGTCGCGTTCCTGGGGAGCTCTTTTCTCTCTCTGAGAAACGCACTCCCAACCGCGTGGGCCCGGTGGATCAACCCAGACAAGAAGCCGGATGATCCCCCCGCGGCCAGGATCCTTACCCGGCTAAGAGGGCCCTCTTGAAAGGGCACAGAGGGCACCCCTTTAGGCCTTGAGGAAGGGGGAGGAAAAAAAAAGGTGGCATAAAAAAGGGTTTTGGGGTAAAATTAGGAGGGGGTTTGGAGAAGGTGGGGGTTCCTAAAAGAGGGAATTTTTTGAAGAAAAGGTAAAATGAGAGGAAATTTTGGGGGGGGGTTGATGAGGTTGAGAGGTGGGAAAAAGGGCGTTTTAGGGACTGGTCGGGCCCTTTTGTATGCAGGATATAAAAAAAATATTTGGGTTTAATTTGGGGGCGGCCCACTTAGGCCCCAGGGGGGTGGGCAACGAGGTGCGGAACTGGGGTGAAGACGTGGAACTGCGTTGGGGGGAACAGTTGCTGCCCGGACGAGTGACCAAGTGCTGTGCCTGCCCCCTAACTGCTGGGACGCGGGCAAACGACGGACGTCGATCTTCCGGCTGGGGAACGGGAACCTTGGCGGGATCCATGGCCGATTTTCCCAAATGTAACGGACCGGGTTTGGATCCCCTGGGCCACCGCAAACGAAGGCAGGAGCCACACCAGGGGGCGGAGTCTAATGGGGCCCGGTGTTCACCCGACCCGCCGCAAACGGGATGACTTCTCGCGGGATTCCCCCCCAGGTCGCTACCCCTGATGTGACTTTCTTCGGTGGTAGCCAAGGGAAAAGCGGTACAGAATCGGGAGGCAAACCGTAGCAGGACGGGCGGAAAGGGCGGGGGAGGCACAAAGGTTTTGTGGGCGGAGAACGTAAGCCGGAGGGACGGTACACGTATAGACAACCGGGAAAGTAGAAAGGGCTTCCTTGCATAGGTATAGGCACATGGAATCGGCGAGGGGCCCGGAAGGGGGGGACGAATATATAGGACGGGCAGGGGTTTTTTAATTATGGGCGCGCTGGCCCTTTTAAAATTTCGAAGCCCGGGGCCCCGCGTCCCAAGGGGCCAGGGCGCGCGCAACCCGGGCCGCGCACAAAAAATCCGGAGCGCGGCATGAGGGGGGAGACTTTCTGGGACGGGGGGGCCCCGGGGACCGGCGTTTTTTCCGCACCCGTGGCGGCCCTGAAACCGGCAGCGAGTGCCCTGCAGCCCGGACCCCGGGGGTGCAGCGCCACTCTGACAGTAAATTAGTATATATTAATTTATTTTAATATTATTTCCATCACAAACAGTATTGAAGCCTGAACTGTATTTTTAGATAAATATTAAAAAGACACATTTAAAGAATATTTATATGGAGAGATTCCCACCTACATTTACAAACACAATGAAGTTATAAATAAATTCAATACATGATCACTGTAATAGCGGATCACCCACTGCAATAAGAAACTTCTGATAAGAAGCTGTAATTAAATCTAGGTTATTTTCCTTCATGATTATCTTTCAATTGTTATTAATAAAAATGACATTTTTTTAGCCAAAAAATGAAGGCTCTGCCATGGGTCGATATAGTTAAATATTTCACCTACACATTAAAGTGTCTTTCAATTCCACCAATATTGTGCAACCATGATTTAATAAGTGTGGCCAGCCTTACTCAGGGAAAAAATATTGTGAAAGGAATTAGTTAATATACATAGAATTTTTTTTATAAAAAAAATAATAAAGTGGAAAAGTGACTTTATAGCCACACAGACTTTCATTATTAATGGATTGGTTTCCCCTGACATATTCCCTTTAAATTTGTAAAAAATAATATGAAGATATTGATCATTCTCAAGCCAAAGCCCCAGCATTTCTCAAAAGAAATTACTAAAATACATTTAATATATAAACAGATTATACCAAACCAGAATTGCCCCCATTCCCACTGGGTACATTTTCCGATTTTGCACGGATTACTCAGGTCAAGTTATTTGACTAACTTTATACTTTATATCTTATCATACAATTGGCCGCATGCATATAGTAGAGCTTACAATACAGTAAATAAAATATGATTTTAAAGGTCTGCTAGACTGAACAATCTACTAGTAAAACAGCTATCAATAATAAAGTAATGTGACACCACTGCATTTTAAACAGCATCTAAAATGAATTGAAGTCACTTTGTCATTTAAAATTTTTCAATCTATCAATCTTGTTTATTTCATTTACTGGGAAACAAATTTATTATACAATCATGTATTCTAGGACCTATAAACAGAGTTTTTTTCCCTACATATAGAGTACTTAAATTATACCTCTGGAAATAAGTTTTTTTTTTTTTTCTTTTGGAAGCAACAGGCTAAATAACTTAAAGGAGTTGTCTCCCCACAGGGTTTCAAAGAATGCATGAAAGAAATTCTCTGTCACTTCCTGGTTCAGACTAATTTGCATAAGCTCCTACAGCTCCTAGCTCCGTTGTGCTTTCAGATGCTAATTAGATTAGATTAGCTTCTCAAACTACTTGCAGGACTTCTTATCTGATCCCCAAAAAAAAAAGCCCTAATTACAGAGCTGTTTTACTTGAGATAAATCAAGCTTTTTACTGTCTGGCAGCACAGGACACTGACTGACACTGCCAACCTGTGTGATGACTCACTCTCTGTTATCTCATTGAACAAACAGCCCTGGGAGATTTGTTTACAGGTCCATTACTGAGGGAACTGAAATAGCCATGGAGGTAATAAATTCACTTGTATCTCTTTAGGGAAAACAGAGGAACAATGCAATATATTTGGAAAATGTCTTTATTTTGTGTTCCCTACAATTTGAAAGCTATTCTTTGTAGCGAGACAACCCCTTTAAAGTAAAAAAAAAAGTTTGAGTTAAAAAATTTAAAGGGATTGTCTCATCAGAAATAACTCTTTTAAACTATAGTTGACACATAGAAGCAACTTAGTTGCTAGTGGAAGCCATGGCTAGTCAAAAATATTCACTCCAGCCTCCATGCAGTGGAACCACAGTATTATACAATGACAAATCATAAGTATGATAGAAGGGCTCTGCATTCTGGCTTATTAAACTGAGTGACATCTATGATGTCCATGTGCCTTAACAGCAAAGATTAATTTTTTTAACCCTGCAATTTTTATGTACATGTTATCAAACATAGCTTGTAAGACACAACGATTTCTTCCATATATAAAATATACATTTATTAAAAACCTGCATTATGCTGGCTCATTCATGTGACCTTTGGCATGCTTGAGAAAGGGGACAGCTCCCTCAAAACGTAGCTTTTGCAGCACAGTTTGCTTAAGGCTCTCAAGTTTATTACTATGGATTAAGTGAATTTTCCTGGACTACAACAAGGAATGCAATTTTGCGCCACATTGATGAGCATACTGCAGGTTTTTAATAATTTTACATTTTGTATATGGAAAAAGCTGTTGTGTTTTATGACCTATGTTTAAACATATTTTTACATAAATTGCACAATTAAAAAATACTATCCTTGTTATTATGTGAAGTTACTGCCCTGGAATTATGTTTATATATACTGTTGCCAATTTATTTTTAAATTGATATGCCTTAACAGGACATATGGACAGTGGTTGCCTTGACAAGACAACACCTTATCTACATGGTTACGGTGCTCAGTTTCCTTACAATAGAGAACCAGGGGATCCATATACAATTGCATTGACCTGAATGACAAATACATACAACTGTACATTATCATGTGCCCTTGGTGTCAAGATTTTGTATGAATTTTATATGTGGGAACATCAGTGCAATGTGGTGCAGAAATGAAGCTCCAAACCCTTAAATGTACTAACACAATATACAAACTGGCTTTATAAATTCTGCTTCTTACTATTGAACGTTTATACTGGAAGGAATACTTTAAATGATGATTAGTCAGTTCCTTTTACTATGTTTATATAATGGTATGGTTAACTAATAAATAGCACTTATTAGCTGAATTAAATAGCACTATGCAATTGTTTTCCTTTTTAATAGAAAGGAAAAAGAAAGTAATGAATGCGCATATTGAGTAGATTTTTAGTGGTCCATTAGGCAAGATCATAGCTTTGTTTTTTTATGGATACATCTCTTGTAAACCTATTAGAGCATGTTGGATGGATTCCATGTAAGTGCTTGTGATGAATTTCAAAAGAAATGCAAATGGAACACTGATTCAACAAGACAAGCTTAGGTTCATAACATACTAGTTCATTACTACAAATTTATATAACATGTGACAGTAAGACAAAAAACAGTGCTATCAAACAAGCAAATCATTCTAAAATAAAGAATAATAACCTTCTTAAAAGAAAAATCTAGTGCTAGACCGCATGCCACAATAGGGTGTGCTGAATGTTGAATGGGTCATACTGCTCTGTGTATTGGTTTACTGTGTTAGTCTCTTTTGCTTTACTGTCATTCAATGGGCTTTCACCTCTTCCATTTAAATATCCACGTTATTCAATAACCTAGTGCGTGAAGCTTCCTATCATTAATTAAAGCTTTATTGTATCAATTGAGAACAATCATTTCAATCCCTTTAAAGGATTTGTCTGGTTTTTAAAAAGGGTCTGCTTTTTTCCATCGAAATAGCACCACTATTTTCTATAGGCTGTATCTTGAATTGCAGCTTGTCCACTGTAATACCAGACACAACCTAAGGAAAACTGTTTGCTTTGCCTAAGAGAAAGCAAACCCTATTTTTAGTATTTTAAGGTTCCTTTACTTTAGGGAAAGTTAAATGGTTATTCTTGTTTCATTGATTAGCTGTAAACATGTAGGCAAAGGTAAATAAAAACTATTACCAAATATATTGCTGTTCTGATTATGTCTTTAGAGTTAGGAGCAGATCTTATCTCCTGCTTTTGCACAGAAGCTTCCTTACTTATTGGCTAACTCTCTCTGGTGTCATTGCTCCACTAGTGGTTGGGATGGTGACGTCACTTCTTGCTGTGCTCCTTATCTTCAAAGACTGAGCTAGTTTACATTACTTACCGACACAGCACAACCCTTCTAGAGCTAAGATCCTTGTCAATGTGAATTGGTAAAAGTGATGCGCGAACAATGGACGCAATCACGCCGCCTTAAATTCGAAATTTAATACAAATAAATTTTTCCGGATTTAAAGCTGGGATTGCGTCCATTGTATCTGTATCCCCTTTCTGCCAATCTACATGTTCATTACGCTGACTCCAAGCGGGATACGTGCACGGACGACCCGGAGACTGACATCGATGGGTGAGCTGGCATAACTTTGTTTGCTATACAGCCTTGGGCGATACAGTTTTCAAACTGGCAGCAATCATTTTACTGTAACAGGATTAGCTCGGAACAGCAGAGCTGATATGCCAGTTACTACTATTTAATCACCCACAGTCGAATCAGGAAGTAGTATCTGTAACTGGCTAGCTCTAAAAAAAGCATGTAAACAATCCCTTCAATGCTGAAGTTCACTTTGAGAAAACAACACTTGATTTTTGGGTTATTTCTTGTTTTTGATTTAGACATTTATATATTGGTAAAACATGACTGTATTCTTCATAAAATCTTCACGTACCAGCATTTGCGTGATTTACTCATTTTGTATGCATTTTTCATTACTATTTATTTTTGACTTTTGTTTGCTGCAGCTATAGATAATGTTTAAATTAGAACAATATGCCGTAAACCAAAATGTTTCTTTGCGTTTATTATGGATATTTATTCTTTATATTATGGACAGTCTACACCATATAGCCTAAATAAAGCGTGCTGAAATTTTAATACTCCATATAAACAACAAAAGTTCAGAAAAATGTACCTGGAATCTCAATGGAGGTAATATGTCCCGAAGGTCGGCAGTATTTCCTGCCAGAGGTCTACTGATTTCGATGCCTTCAACGAGATCATGTAGACCGGTGATGCATTCATAAGAATACACCACACGACTTTCGGGGGATAACCACGCCCTTTCTAAATGTGAGCAGGATCCTAGTAGCAATATTTGTACTCGATGATGGTAGGGTTTAAAACCGCTACTAGCAATGAAGTCAAATTGTTTTATTAAAATTTATTATATTAAGCAATTTTACAGTGTGTAACTAGAGAAGCTTGGGCCCCATAGCAAACTTTTGAATGGGACCCTCATACCTCTCCAACCATGAACATTTACCACCTCCTCTTAAGTCATGCAGTTACTACATAATACAAGGAGTGAATACCTCACCATAGATATCACCATCATACTGCTACCAAACAAATCCACTATACCAAGACCAACATTACCAATAACGCTACTACATAAGGACATGAATATACCGCAAGAACACGACCACAAATTACCACCACATAGTGACTGAATAATACTCCTACATTATTACTGAATAAAAATCAATATTACCTCCATATAGTGACCATATAGTGATATATACCAGTGTACACAGGTGCCCTACAGACTGTGTATTACATCCATACAGTGACTAAATAGTGGTACATACGTGTACACAGGCTTTGTATATTACCACCATACAGTGACCATATCGTTGTACATACCAGTGTAAACAGACTCTACAGACATATATGTGATTACAGTGCAGTTACATCTTGTGACTCACAGGTGACTTTTCATTGATTTTCCCTTTTTTTTCTGCATCTGATCCAGACCTCCATGATGACTTCTCCCGGTCACCATTCGTCCCTGCAGCTTTACACACAAATATCTTAAAATCCTCACTTTTACAGCACCTACCTCCCTTCCCCCCACCTCTGTACAAACTTCCAAGAGGTGACAGAGCGGGTACAGGCCATAGCCTACAGGCACAGTCTCCTAGAAGGGAGGAGAGAAACAGAAGATTCACCCCTTGGAGATTGTGTTACAGCCATGGCCTGTACTCATCATAATCCTGTTTTCATTTGGGTAGGTATGCTACAGGTAGGTATGGAGATTGGCGCTAGGTAGTTAATAGTTAGGCCCCAGTTAGGTAGGCAGCCCCCAGTAGGTATGTAGACTGTAGGTAGACCCGAGGTAGCTAAGCAGGCAGTAGACGGGCTACAGGTAGCTAGGTAGACAGGCTATAGGTGGAGTCCACATAGGTAGATAGGCTATAGGTGGGGCCCACATAGGTAGATAGGTAAATAGGCTATAGGGGGCCCAAAATAGAAAGTCAGGGTTTAGGCAGGCTATAGGGGCCATATAGATAGGCAGGCAGGGTATAGGTAGGGTATAGGGGGCATATAGGTAGACAGGCACTGGTTTAGGTAGGTATAAGGGCCCATACGGATAGGCAGGCAGGATTTTAGGTAGCTTTAGAGGACCCATACAGGTAGGAAGGCATGCAGGGTTCTAGGTAGCTATATAGGCCCATACAGGTAGGCAGGATTTAGGTAGGCTATATAGGCCCATAGAGTGTAGAGAGGCAGGGTTTAGGTAGCTATATAGGGTGATATAGGTAGACAGGCAGGGTTTAGGTAGGTTATAGGGGTTATATAGGTAGATATGCAGGATTTAGGTAGGGTATAGGGGCCATACAGGTAGGCAGGCATGGTTTAATTAGAGTATAGAGGCCATATATATTGGTGGGCAGGGTTTAGATGGGTTATAGGGAACTTATATAGGTAGGCAGGCAGGGTTTAGGTAGCTATAGGGTCCCCATATAGGTAGGTAGGCAGGGTTTAGATAGTTATAAGGGCCCCATATTGGTAGACAGGGTTTAGACAGGCTTAATTAAAGGTTAAAAAAAATTTAGAAATAGCTTACTTACCTCTCTCCATGCTCCCACTATGCGGCACGCTCCCGGCCAGTCTCTGTGCTTGGCGTGGGCGGCACGATGATGTGACGTCATCGTGCCGATCACTTCAGCACTGTGGGCCGTCGCCTGGTAGGCTTAAGGCCTAAGGCCTTAGGCCTACCAGGCAGATTAGCAGAGCAGAGCACCAGTGGCGCTTTGCTAAAACTGGTTAGTCCTGCCTTTGAACGCTTGACTCCACTCTGCCGGCAGTGAACTGTTGAGTTTATTGCCAACGGGCACAGACGCTAAACTACTGGGTTAGCTGAAGCACTAGCAGAGTGCCTGGGCCCTGTAGCAGCTTCTACGTCTGCTACCCCAATAGTTACGTCCCTGCATATTAGATTTGTACCATTACACTGAATTTATTAGGGAAAGAAAATCCACATTGACCACCTTGCTTCATTCATGATGTAGAAGATGCACAAAGACATATATAGGGTAACGTTCTTCCCAACCCCTTAAGTTAACTTCCCTGACCCCTGTGAAAAAAGAGCTAAAAAGTGGAATATTAAATTCATCTGCAGATAAAACTATTTCTTTAAATTATGAGAAGTTAGTTTTTTTTTTTTTTAAATAATAAAACAAACCAAGTGCCAACCTTTTACTACTTAATGTCATATACACACAACCATTGCATTAAGATGATTGTCTTTTTAGGGCCCCTTCAGTGTGACTTCACAGAAGAACACAAGGAATGGATTTCATATCAACACATGTGGCATACTTAATCACATACAATATTGCGAAGGTATTCTTATAGACACACCATACTATGGCAAATAGTGCACCTACATTATACATATTATATGTATATTGCTGTATAGGATTTTATTACTGCTTATTTAAGTTAATGTTTCCTTGGTTTTTCTTTATTAATGTATAATAATCATGATAAAAATATATATCTTTTTAAAAATGATAATTAATATTAATTTCAAACACTGTCTTAAGGGTTATTGAAGTGAAATGTGCCTACTGTATTACACACTCAGAAATAAATAAAATGAAAAGATTGGTGGTGTTCATCAATGAGCTGATGATAAATATTCCAAATAGTTTCACATCAATGACTTCAAACAAAAGAACTGCAACAAATCATATAATGGTGCGGAAAGCTATTCTCATTATAAATTGTTTATATGACATTGAACAGACTCTTCCAAGACAATACAGCCATGCTTTTGAGGCAGGATTTGTAATTAAAAGATAAACATGTTAGCTTCAGGTTATGAATAAAATAGAAAAGCCATGCAAATGCTGATAAACAAATATAGTCCCAGTGAATAAACCTCTAAGATTATTAAGTAGATAGAGACTAAAAGGGTTTTGTAAAACAAATGTTTCTAGAAACTATTCCTGTATCATTCAGATTTTATTGCTGAAATATTGAAAACATATAATTTCTTAAGTTGACGCACAGTGTTTGAGTAGTACGTGTAATCAAATCCTAGTCTAAATTATTGATGATAGCAATATTACAATACTGAGTAATTAGACCTTAAAAGCATTTTCTAGTGAACTAAACAAAAAAAATCCTCAAATCAGTTGAGTCTTAATTCGTTCTACCGAATGTTTTCTATGGTAATTTGTGCTTTTCCTGTGATGTATGTATTTTCCTTTTTTCTGTAGCAAAGTAAAAAAGTCCCAGGATTATGTGTTGTGTTTTGTCTACTCTTCTCCCTTCTAGCCATAGTCTCAATGCAAGCCTGTCTATTCCCTTATTTTGAAAACCTCTATAGGTAGGACCAAAGTGGTGTGGTTTCAAAGGCTGCCCTTTAAAAGTCAAACACCCTCCGTCAACTGATCTAGTCTGGACAGCAAGCTGTTTCATATGTATCCAGACACACAGATCTGCTGAGCTTCTTAAACAGCAGAACAAGAGGAAGCTCACATCATGATAATCAAAGACTTTACATTTATAAAACTTCATATAAATTTGGTAATATTTCTGTAAAATGGAGTGTACAAATGAATAAGGTAATGCTATTGAGGACATTTTTGTCCATAAAACCCCAATTATTATCTGTCTAATCATTAGTGTTGAGCGATTACGTTGACCATCGACATCGGTCGATGATCGATAGTCGACCATCATCGACAAGATAGTCGATAGTGAGCAGTCGATTATGAGCGATGACCATTAAAGTCTATGGGAGAGCAACAACACCTTCATTCTTACACCCAAACAGGGCTGGAGAAGCTTGAATTAACAGCCACAACATTCAAATGGATAGGGGTTTACATTTAGGAAAACACACTTAGGTTATAAAACCCACGGGAAAAAAAAACACACAAAAATTCACAAACCCCTGTCTTGTAACCCCCAGCATGCCCCTTTAAAACCTGCATCACCCAAAAAATTAAAAAAGGGCCAGAAGGCAATATTTTTTAAAACCATATCTTACTTTAAAACTGGACATTGAAAATCCCTGCCCCGGGAACGAAAGAATAAAGCCCCAAAACCTTTTTGCAGGGACCCCCCAAATTTAAAAGTCCCGGAAAAAGGAGTCTTTCAACCACCTTTTTTATTTGAACTGGACATTGACTTTTACATTTTCCCTGAAACCGCGAATACCTTTAAAAACCTGTCTGACCCACAGTTTTCAAAAGTGCCGGGAAAAGGAGTCTTTAAACCCCCACCATTTTAGTTTCACTGGACATTAACTATACCTGTCCGGGGCCACAGAAATGACCCCCAAACCGGGCATGACCCCAATTAAAAAGTGGGGGAAAAAGGGGAGTCTTTAAACCCCCCAAATTTTAGTTGAACTGGCATTAACTATATCTGTCCTGTACCACAGAATGACCTTTAAAAACCTGTCTAAAACCACAGATTCAAAAGTCCCGGGAAAAGGAGTCTTTCAACCATTTTTTTAAATTTTTCACTGGACATTAACTATATCTGTCCTGTACCGCAGCCCGACCATTAAACCTGTCTGACCCCCAAAATTTTAAAAAGTGGGGAAATAGGGTCTTTAAACCACCATTTTAGTTTCACTGGAATTTACGTCCCGTCCGGGAAAGCGCTTGCCCCTCCGTATGAGTGCGGCCCAATTGAGCTTCATTTGGAATTACTGGGGGTTAAACGCTCCTGTTCCACCCAGGTCCCCTTTTTTCTTTTTTTTACTCAACGTGTTGGGGGGAAATTTGTCTCTGTACTTTTTTTCTCTGTCCGTGCTCCTACCCCCCAAGTCCTTGAAAAACCCTACACGGGTCAATTTTTCCCCCTGTCCCTTTCCCTTTTTACAATTCAAAGGAAATTTTTTTTTCCCGCTATTTTGTACATCCCAAGTTTTTTAGTAGTTTAATTCTAGAAAAAACATTTTTAAAATAGGATGGAATCCCCCCCCTGTTTTTTGTTTCCCTTTTTTTTTAAATTAAATTTTGGGCAAATGTGTCCTTTAAACGTGCCCCAAACCTTATTCCTTTTTTCTGACTGCACCCATCCCCCTTAAACCACTTTTGGGAAAATTTGGGGAAGAACAAATGTCTTTTAGAAACAACTTTTTTTTTTATAATGGACCTCTGGGCATACTGAATTTTTTAAAGAAAAAATCCCCCCCAAAAAAAAAAAGCTTGATTTCTTGAAGAAAATTTGGACAATTGTGAAGAAAAAATGTCTGTTAGAAAAAAACTTTTTTTTAAAAATGGACCTGTAGAAATTCCCTGCTTTTAAAAAAGGCGCAAGACCCAAAAAAAATTTTATAAAAAATATTTTCTCAGCCCCCTGTTAAAAATTTGTGGGGGAAAAATCCCAATTAGGGGCCCAAACTTTTTCTGTTCCAAAGGACCTTTGTTTTATTGCTTTTAATTCACAGCTACATGCCCCCAAAAAATTATAAATTTGGCCCTTCTCAGCCACTTTTTTAAAAATTTTGTGAAGGAAAATTGCCACTTAAAAGCCCATTTCTTTTCCCAAAAGGGACCAAAATTTATAGCGGGTTTTCAAACAGCAAAAATGACCTCAAAACCTTTTGCCAATGCGAAAACTTCTAAAGAAAAAAGTGATAAATGGAAAAAACGGTTTGTCATAAAACCTTGCTGTCTTTTACAGTTTTACTCCCCAAACAAAAACCAGCAAAATGAACTGTTAGGAAAAAAAAAAAAAAAAGAAAAATTAAAAAATTGGGGTAAGAAATTTTTCATTTTAAAAAAAAAATTTTTTAAAAGGGAAAAATTTTTGTTGAAGAGGGAATGTGAAGTAAAACCCGGAAATAATCGGTGACCCCGGCAATTTTGGGGGCCCCAACATCATCAGAGATCCATGCCTGTTTTAAACTTTTTGAAAGTCAAAAAGATCCACATTATTGTGGAAAAACCGGGTGGTTTTTTCTGTAATGACTCCTCCGCCCGTGCTGAAGGGGGCCTCTCCCGATATGACGGGTTCTGGGCGGGAAACAACCTTTTAAAGGCGTGGGCAACCAGCTCCCCGGGGCCCTTTGCCCTTTTGGATACCCAGAAGTCTATTGGGGCCGGAACACATACAAAAAAATTGGGGGTTTGGGGCGCAGATAATTTTTGTGCACCATGATCTTAAGGGTCTCTGTGTGTTGGTTTTGTGCCCCCGCAATTTTCATGCGTTGGTGAGTGGTAAACAAAGGGGTTTCCCGAGGGCACCCATTAGGCTTCTGCCACCCTTTCCTGCTGCTGCCGCTACCCTACTTGGACTTTTATGCTGTTTACGTCGCGAAGGTTGTTCCCCCCCGTGGGCATTTGGGGGAAAGTGAAGCAGATGCAAAAAGATTTTTCTCCAAATTGCTCAATCCGCAAAAGGGCTCCATTTCCCGCATTTTACTTCATTTGGGTGGGTGGAAGGAAAGGGTGAGTTTTTTTTTGTAAAGGGGAATCCCGGAGGGTTTCCACCCAGTAACTGTTGGAACCCAAATTTTTATGGCCTTAATTCGAGGGTCATGTTGGGGGAAATTTAGCAAAACCCCAAGCACTCATGTGAAAAGATGGGCCTTGATTTCCCAAGAATTGGGGAGGGGCACGAGCAAAAAATGATCTTTCCCCATCTCCCCCTCCGCCTCAAATTCGCCCAACCTCTTTTCCCAAAGGGAGGGAGTCGGGGAACGCGGGGGGGTCTTGGGAAAAACCTTTCCCCCTCCTCTTCTGCTGCCTTTCCCGGGACAGCTTAACAAGCCCTGACCTTGCCTGAGATGATGCACCCTGAGGCGGAAACCCCACCTTTTTCCCCCCAGCTCTGGACCCCCAACCACTGCCCAAAGGAAGGGCCGTTAAATTGGGGAAAAGTCGGGCCCTTTTGGGGTTTTTGGAAAAGGAGGGGAAAGGCTCCGTGTACCCATCTTTTTCCCCCTCCCCCTCCCCGTTGCCAGGGCCCGTTGTTTCAGGTGTCCCCAAAGATGTTCCAGAAACCCAAATACCACAAAAGCTCATGCTGACAAGGGCATTGTTTTTGCACTGACCATTTTGGGGGCCCTTTTTTTCAAAACTGGCAAGGAGGTGCCCGAGCCCTTTTTTTCACCTTTCCCCCCACTCCGGGGCTCAACACCCCCAGGGCCGCACCGCTGCTTTTTCAGGCCATGTGTCACTTTTTGTACTACGAATTGGGATTGGGGCTGCTGCCCCACAAACCGGGTGGAGCATGTGGGGGTTGGAAATTCCAGCGTGTTGCCAAGTCAACAATGGGGACAGTTTTATGGGGAAAGGGCCCAGCCCGATGCTGCAACACGCCCCGGCGGGAAAGAAAACAGGGGGCGAACGGCGGAAGTGCCCAAAATTAGACTTCGAGCCTTCCCCAGAAAGGGAGTCCCGGGCCCCCGGGGAGCTCTTTAGAAATTTCTGGGGCGCCCGGGTTTATGGAAAATGTGGGCCCGGAAGGGATTTGGGTCCAATTTACCGATCTTTAAAGGGGGGCCAGGCCCATTTCGCCCGTTTTTCGCCCCACCTTTTCCTGGGACAAGGTTTTTTGGGACCCAGCCAAACCTCGGTCCCCGTTGCGGAAGCTGTCCAAAAGCTTCCCGACCTGTGTGTGGACGGTCTCCAAGACAGATTAATTTTTAAAACCGGGCCCGGGGTTTTCTTTGGGGAAAGTGATGCCAAACCCGAGGACCTTTGGGGAAAGAACCCTGGCACCATCCCTGCGGTTTTGAAGGCGGGCGCCGACCTGAGGAAACCCACCGTCAACCCCCAAAAGCATAAAACCAAAAATCACCCAGTGAGCTGTCACAGAGATTTAGGGGCCCTTTGGGAGTGCTTTTTTGTCCATATGTCGGGGGTTTAAATGGACTTTTTTTTCCGGCCACGATGCAGACAACGCGCTTGAAATTTTAGATGACACGTGGGGGGGGGCCCGGGCAGGGGCGGTTTTCTGGCAAAGAAATGCATGCCCCCGGCTCTGGTTTTTGGGGGGAGGCAAGGGCCATGACATGGCCCGGAAACCCCCTCTGTTCCACCAGACAGGCAACATTTCCCAAGGGCCAAAAAACCCGGCCAAAAGCCCAATTCAGGCTTTTGGCTTTTTGGGTTTGGTTTTGGGGTTAAAATGTTTAAACCCCTTTTCCCCAAACCTGGGAAAGGAATTTTGTAATTTCCCCCTTCCAATTTATTTTAAACCTTTTAAAAAACCGGTTTTGGTTGGGGTTTTTTTTCTTTTTTTCTGGTTCTTCCAATTATTTTTTTCTTTTTGGCTTTTTTTTTTTTTTTTTTCTTCTGCTCCAAACCGGGAAGAAGAAGGGCTGGCTGCTAGACTGGCCGCTGTAGGGCATGCAGGTCGTAAACGGGGGAAGGGAGAAGCGGTAGGATGGGTCTCGGGTTGGTGCTGGTGGTCTCGGGCGACGGGGGAGGCGAAGCGGGGCTGTCCCGATCATGACTCTGAGAGACATGGCCCAAGCTTAGGAACGCTTGGTGGTGGGGAGGAGGGGGAGACAGAGGTGTGACAGTGGTTTGGAGGCCCCGGTCGGTCTGGCCTTTTTTGGCCAAGTGTTGCCTCCATTTCAACTCATGCATTCGCTGCTGTGACTAGACATGTTGGTGGTGGTTAACCACATAAGGTTCTTGCCTCTACTTATGCGTTTACGGCATAGGCGGAATATGACATCGCTGGGTGAATCAGAGGCTTGCTCAAAGAAGGCCCAGGCTTGAGAGGTCCTGGACCTTTTTGACGTCGATAAGCGAGGAGCGGGATTTGCGCTGACCATGGCTGGCGGAATCATATCAGCGGACTTCTGCGACCGCCCTCTCCCTTTTTTGAGGCGGAACCCGTACTGACACTACCCCATCGTCTTCCTCCTCGTTTAGTGATGAAGCGCTCGCAAGCAAATTCTGCTGAAAAGACCACGTTGCATCCGCAATGTCGTCATCATCATCAACACAGGTGGCTTGGTCGACCTGACATTCTGCATCCAGGAGCTGTGGGCTACAAGCAAGAGGGACTGCAAGGCGTTGCCGACCGCCCGGGATTTTTTCCGATTGACCGGCTTCCTTCTCCCTCCTCTGATGGCAATCAGTAACTGGGTGTCAGAGCAGAGAAAATCATCCTTTTTGGCCTCTTGATCTTTTAACATGCCTTCTGACCCCAACTGCATTTTGTCATCAAAGAGGTCTTCAGACAATGGATTATCCACAGTGGTGGGTACACGAGTTGACATTTGGGCTGCTTCATGTTGGACGGATGCTGATGATGCTGATGACGACATTTGTGGCCGTGACTGGGAGGACGAGGAGGTAAGACTGCTGGATGCAGGTTGCATTAACCACTGAAGGACAGATTGGCGACGCTGTTCGTTACTGAGATTCACAGGGCCCTGACCCAGCGATGACAGGCCTGACGGTCCTGCAACTGACGATCCGCTGGCATGCGTGTTGTCACCAGCACTGGAAGGAGCACCTTCTCTCGTACCTCTACCTCCATGTCCTACCCCCCTCTTTGCTCGCTTACCACCTGAATTTCGCTCCATGTTCAGAAATATAAAAATTTGAGAAGGTATGGAAGAGTTTTGGAAAGTCTCTTATTAAAATACGGAAAATCACAGCTATTCTCAAATCCCTCAAATAAAAACACAAAATTGCTGGATTCAAATATAATCTGCAAGTAGATCTATCAACAAAAGCTGGCCTGCGCCAAAGTGAAAAAAACACGTATCTGAAATGTATTCGGATAATACAAGGCAATATTGGAAACTATCAATTCACCTGTGGTGACTATAAAATTGCTGTATTCAAATTAACTGCAAAGTAGATCTATCAACAAAGCTGGCCTGCGCCAAAGTGAAAAAAAAAACGTATCTGAAATGTATTCGGATAATACAAGGTATTTTTGGCACCTATCAATTCACCTGTGATGACTATAAAATTGCTGTATTCAAATTTAAGTGCAAGCTGCCTCAATGAACAAAGCTGTAGTGCGCCAAAGTCAAAAAACACGTATCTGTTATGTATTCGTATAATACAAGATATTTTTGGCACCTTTCAATTCACCTGTGGTGACTATAAAATTGCTGGATTCAAATTTAAGTGCAAGGTGGATATATCAACAGAGGTGGAATGGGCAAAATTGTAAATGAACACCTATCTGAAATGTATACTGAAAAATAAAATTGGAGTTTTGCAACCTAACAAAGAGACCTGCAGTTACTAGAAAAGATGTGTATCCTATAAGTTCAGGCTGCCCAATATCCAGGAAATATATCTAAAGAGAACTGTTATTAAAAAAGCTATAGAAGTTCAATGTCTACACTAAGTCTTGGTGAACTTTAGCCAGTATTCTTTATAGAGCTTGTCTGTGTTCGCCCGCGGGGGCCCACACTCCGCTCCCCCCCCCCCGTGACTTTACAGCGGTAGATGCTCCTTTAAAATTCTTTACCTAACTACATAAAATCTTCCAATGTCTAATCTAACTAAAATTGTAAGGATCACAGGTAATAGTAGAGGTTTCTCTGTGAAGAAATAGAATAATTTCGCTGAGCTGTTTGGACACAAGCAGAGCGCACGTCCTTCTGCTCTGAGACGCTGAGAGACACTGAGGCTGAACAGGAAACGCTGTTCTATGTAAAACGAGGTCATGTGATTTTTCCAGCCAATTGCAACCATACACATCCCAGTCATAACGTCGCACACACATCTCACCCTGCTCTATTCTGTAAGCTGATTTGCTGGCCGCTAAAATGACAGGAAGCGCCGAAAATGATCTTAATAGATGATGCACAGATTTTAACCTAAATTATCGCACGATATAAAAATTTCGATCAACATAAAAACTGTGCCGATTTCAACTTTGTCGATAATAATCGCTCAACACTACTAATCATATAAGAACCTATAGCCATCAATGGAAGAGTCCACATTTAAATGTAATGTTAAAATCTTTATCACTGGTTTTCTGGATTAGATGGATTAGCTTTAATCTCTTAACAAAATTTGATGAACCCGTACGTCATAGGCAGGATGGGGTTCCATGCAAATTGTTGTATGGGTGCATCATAAGGATTGTGTGGGCTCACAAGCGTGGCCAGCATGATCAGTAAATGGAACCAGCTGGCTACAGCCAATTAACCCCTTAAATACCATGGTAGCTAAGGGAAAGACAGAGGAAGCCCCTTCTGTCTCCATCAGCACCCCTTGGATATGATCATGGGGTGCTGATGAATTCTATGGCATTCTAGAAACCTAATAAAGGCTTTCAGGTTGCCTGTGATGTGACCACGCTTGGCCATGGTGATTAACAGGAACAATATATAGCACTACAGCTATGTCCCCTATGGGAAATGACAAGCAAATCAGCATGCCCATATCCGAGCAACCTCAATACACAAAAGTGCACTGGGGGCACTCAGCCGGGACACAGACAGTATGTCTGAATTAAAAGTAAACAGAAACAAGTTTAGATGACAGGAATCTCAATGGAAAGCAAGCAATTCTCAATAATTAACAATAGGAAAGGAGTCACAGAAGGCTATAAACAGGGCAAGTAAACATACAGATGCTAGTATATGCAGCAACGGTGTTCGGAACTTCAAATATAGACATTGATATGTATATGGAACCCTAGAGAAAAGAAGGGAGCACACCAATGACAGCCCCCAAAAAAGCAAAAACGCACAAATCACGTGGGAGACAGAATAAAATATATGTCATATAATGTTTAAATCATGTCATTGAGGTGTTTGTAGATTTACGAAATACTTTTGGAACAGAAGAGCTCTTAATGTGGACCTGGTACATTGACAATGTCCTGGTACTGTGGAATGGAACACTAGAGAGGTTTAAAAACTTTGTGGATTTCTTAAATACGAGTAATAATTTGAATTTGCATTTTACTTTTGACATCAATCCTCATGTTCTCCCATTTTTGGACATACTGATTAGAAAAACCCAAGGTGGGAATCTAGAAACAACAATCTTTTGTAAATCTACTGCCACTAACTCTCTTTTGAGATGGGAGAGTAGCCATCCTGTCCCTCTCAAGAGAGGGATTCCAAAAGGGCAGTACTTAAGATTAAAACGTAATTGTTCAAACTTGGCAGTATTGAAACAACAGGAGCAGGATCTGCGAGTGAGATACTTAGACTGAGACTACCTGGGTAAGGTTCTGAAAGAGGCGTATAAAAAGGAGGCGTCATAGAGAGACCTTGTTGGTGTCTAAAAAGAAGGTCGAGACAGAGAAGGTGTTTAGGTTGATTGGCAACTTAAATGGGGCTGCTGGACCAGTAAGAGACATTATTTCAAGAAACTGGGAGATGCTAAAGCTGGATATGGAGCTTAAAAAAGATGTAGGAGACTACACGCATATCACATATAGGAGATGCAAAAATCTCCTTGACAGGTTGGTTCGTAGCTATTATGAGACTCAAATCGCTAAAACATGGCTACACCAACCACTATGTTGTTCATTTAAATGCAGTGGTTGTATTGCGTGTGAGTATATTCAAACTGGAAAAACTTTCCACAGCAATTTTCTTAGTAAAGACTTCAGAATAAACCAATTCTTTAATTGTAGAAGCAAGGGTGTAATATACAAGGGTACCCGCTGTTGTGGCCTCGAATATATAGGAAAAATCATCAGGGAATTTCGTAGAAGGGTGGGCGAACACCTCAATGACATCAGAAACAATAAAGACACACCAGTGGCGAGACATGTGAATAATTTGCACAGAGGAGACTTGAAGAGTCTCAAATTCATGATAATTGACAGCGTACGTCCTCCCCTCTGGGGCGGTAATTGGGACAGATTCTTGCTGCAAAGTGAGATGGAGTGGATTTTTAGACTCAAAACCATCTCTCCAGATGGCTTGAATGAGCGTCTGGATTTTTGTTGTTTTATTTGATTTAAACATTTTATGACATTCATTCTCTTCTGTCTCCCACGTGATTTGTGCTTTTTTTTTTTTGGTTTTTTTTTTTGGGCTGCCATTGGTGTGCTCACTTCTTTCCTCTAGGGTTCCATATACATATCAATATCTATATTTGAATGTATCTAACACCTTTGCTGCATATACTAGCAACTGTATGTTTACTTGCTCTGTTTATAGCCTTCTGTGACTCCTTTCCTATTGTTAATTATTGAGAATTGTTTGCTTTCCATTGAGATTCCTGTCATCTAAACTTGTTTCTGATTACTTTTAATTCAGATGTACTGTCTGTGTCCCGGCTGAGCATCCCCTGTGCACTTTTGTGTATTGAGGTTGCTCGTTTATGGGCCTGCTGATCTGCTCGTCATTTCCTGTGATGCGGCGCTGGCACCGGAAGCCCGTTGTGCTTCTCCTTCTTTAGGCGCGACTCGTGGTAAATTGGCGTGCACACAGCTACGAGGAGCAGCAGTCTACAGGAGGTGGGACCCTCACCTAGTTAGACGTGTATCGCTCGTATCCGGCGCCCATTTCTTGTGCCCATCGAACACCTGGCAGTCGTCACCATGGGACACCAGGTTTGATTAGTAGCCAGCATTGATTTGGGGTGAGGGTATTTGTGTGTACCATTTGGAGTATATAGTCCCAACGTGATTTAGTTGGGGATTTTGTAAACTACAGATAGTAGTTGGTATCTTGCATATATTATAGATAGTCATCTTTGTAACATATTTCTATGTTTGACTCTCTTTGAGGATCCCAGTGGTTACATTCTGAGGTATTTAAGGCTCTAGTAATTTGCATGTGTATGTCAGCAACTCCAACTTACTACATCCACTTCCTAGGATGATTCTATTGTTTGTGGAGAAAATGTTGGTAGTCGACTACTCTTTGTGAGCTTTAATGGGTGATATTATATCACAATAATGCTATTTTTTTGACACCTTGGGCTTCATTTTTAGTTTCTGTGATAAACTATCCTTTATACTATACTAGTTGCTATTTGCGTATTATTTGTATCTATCTACCTATATTGGTCCCTGAGGACGTGTGAATGGGACACGAAACATGTTGGGAAATTGGTTTGTATAGGGATAGCGTAGTGTAGGGACAGCCGCTTGCCGAGGACACCTTTTTTGGGGTGAACACCCCTTATTTTAGAGGGCAGAGTAGGTCAATTAGGGACTAGTTAGGTTTTTTCCTTTGGTCTACCCACAGTTTAGCCTGTTTTCCCTTTGGTTTTTGTGAGTCTGTTTTCTTGATTATTTTTGGCCCCGTGTCTTTTTTTGTGTGTGTATTTGTGTCTCGCTTTTAATGTATTTATTAAAGGTTATATTTTAGGTAAAAATGATTTTGGTATTGTTCTCTTTTTTGAAGATTTTTTCGGGTATAGGTAGGATACCTGTGTTTATTTGAGTATTCTTTTTTTGTTTTTGGGTTATGTCCCCTATGGCGACAAATTGAAAAGAAGTAACATTGGTAAAAAGAAGCAAAAACCACAGACACAAATACATAAAACATATACACCGCTCTTCCCCAATAACGAACGCCAATCACCCCCAAAAAGCTCAAAAGTACACATACTTGGTATTGCTGTGCATGTAACGACCTAGTCTGTAAATTTGTCATGTTATTTAACCCCCACAATGCATGCCGTAAAAAAAAGAAAAATTACAGAATTCTGATTTTTAGTCAGCCCCCAGCACATAAAATGGAATAAAAAGAAATTAAAAAGTCGCATTAATGCCAAAGTGGTACAAATGAAACATAAGCTTGTCTCAACACAAAAAAAAAAAACCCTTACAAAACTCTGTATATGGGAAAAAAAATTTATGGCTATTAGAAGAAAGCAATTCTACAACATTAAAAAATTAAATAAAATGGGTATCCCTGTAATTGTATTGACCCACGGAGTAAAATTAGCATCACCTATACTGCATGGTGACCACTTTAAAAGATACTACTAGGATTGCTATATTTTCTTCATCCTGCTTCCCAAAAAACAAATTTAAAGGTGATCAAAATGTCATTCCAGCTGATCCCAGAAAAAACAAGCCCCTAATCAGCTCCATAGACTATAAAATGTATTTAAAATTAATAGAATCTAAAACAAATTTTACATTAAAAAACCCATTGACTATGTTGTTCAGATGTTTATATTTAAAATTTTTACTACATTAAATTTAAAATTTATTTTTGCTGCTCTCACCCTTCATTCTACATACAGCAAGAGCCAGCTCAGCACAGGTTTTGCTGGGAACTGTGGTCCTCCCAACAGGATTAGTACCCTAGTTTCTATTCACTGACATGCTATTATAATGAATTCTCTTATTTCAAGCCTGTCTATAACCTTAATACATGTTAGGCCCATTACTTATGGGCCTAAGTTCCGTAATGTACATAACACATCGACGAGGCACGTAGAACTTTACACACCATTTATGAACGCACAAAAACCACTTTCATACATTAGACGCATTATACACTGAAAATGAGACTCGACTATTCACTTCGAAGTGCCTTCCTTCATACATGTCGCCCAATGAGTGATTACTAACCACCTGCAAAAAGTGGCAGCTTTGTCTATCAAATCCATACTTTATAAATCATATTTTTCATACTGGTACAGTAAATTGCAGATCACTAAACTGAGGTTATAAGGCTCAACAGGCTAATAAAAACAATTCAGGTAGCCACAGTTGATATTCCATCGAAGTGCACGAATGCTGCAGGCCAAAGGCAGCAAAAATATGTAAATGTATATGATCTAAATCCAGCTCTTCATAAATGCTTTTTTTTTGGCTACATCTACAGAGCAATGTTAAAATGGCATCAAAAATTTGACGGCATTTTAATATTTCTGTACCTCGGCTAGAGATGGGCGAATTTCTCAAAAATTCGGTTCGCAGAGTTTGCTGAATTTTTCTGCAAAATTCTTTTCGACCCGAATTTATTTGTGGCAAATCACATTAAAAAACAGCTATTTTCTGGCTGCAGAGAGCCTGTAGGGTGTTGTAGAAGTTGTGCCATGCTCTAATATGCATAGGCAGCATAGTTTGGTCTTCATACAATGCTGTGTTTTAGTATGACACGCACATGACTGAATCACTTCACTCTAAAATTCCCTGGGCACTTACGGGGGCAAAACTGACCAAAAAACTGAAGTGGGAACGCAGCCTGACAAAGTCATATCAGCGCCAGCTGGAAAGAAATGAGCTGAGGGCTAAAATCCTACGATAGTGTCAAAGAACACAATAGTAGGTTCCTGTAGCCGGCACAGTAAGAAGACGTCACAGCAGGGGTCACCCCGCGAAGCCACAGCTTCCGTTGTCATCTAGCAGCCGTGTATTGACCACTAAGATAACACTTCTTGAATAGTTGACTAGGCCATCCACTTTCTCCCAGATTACATCTGACAACCCTAACCAAGAGTCTGTGGGTTTGTCAGACACAAGCCTTAGTTGGCATGGCCCGGAAGCAGGGGAGGGGTCCTCACCTGTCCTCAACCCACCTCTGTCCCGTTTGCTTCCCACACCCAGAGAACTACTATGTGCTGTGGCCTCTGTACCACTTTACAGTGAGGACAAACTATTTGAGGACAGTGGGCAGCAAAGAGGTGTGGAAGACATCCGCTGCTTCTTGCAGCTGGGCAAATAGTGATGAGGAGAGTGGCATGGGGGGTTATGTTGCGAGTGATCAGGCTCTGTACAGCGACACCATTGAGGAGGATGGCGGTGACAGGCAAACACTAATCGATGTAGCCGATTGCACTTGGAAGCCGAGTGAAGCAAGCAAGGATGGGACAAGGTATTCTGTTCCCTAGTTAAACAAGGCATAAAGTGCCCCCTAAATGGAAAATTCAGCCCATTCCTTGTGCCCCCTTTTCTGCCTGGGATGAAGTGGCGCCCTTGGCGTTTGCCTACTCTCGACTAACCATTGTCTCGGCCCTGGAAACTTTCAGTTTTCTCTACATTAAGTTTTAGGAGAAGGGAGGAGAAGGAGGATTTGGACGACAGACAATCTGGGATCTTGGACAGTACAGAGTTAATGCCTGGGCCGGAGATGTAAAGTTTGGTGTCATCAGCATACAGGTGGTATTGAAAGCCATGTGATGCGATGAGCTGACCCAGACTAAAAGTGTAGAAGGGCTTCATCATTCTCAGTGGGAAAAGTGAGCGGCAGTGTCACGAGTGTCGCATCAGAGGAGGTGCAGTGGGCCCTGACTGCAGCCAGCCCACTGTCCCTGCCTACTTGGCGTGCTGCCCTAGAGGGCAGACCCCAACTGGACGACAGTACCTACGCTACTAAGTGCAGGGCCGTCAGTGAAAAACCAAGTGTCAAACTGTCCAAGTCGACAACAGTACGGAAACGTATAGGCCAAGAAACGTAAGTCAAGCGGATGGTCAGAAACAAGCCGGAGTCCAAACACGATGAGGAGCGCAGTACAGAATCAAAGGCAACAAGCGAGGTCAAGAAACGGGCCGAGGTCAGAAGCACAGTTAGACAACAGCAAAGCAGAATAACAGGGAAAACGCAAGGGAACACCTTTGACAGTCAAAGCATGGAGGAACTGAGGAGGTTTAAAAGGTCTGCCCAGACACCGCCCCCGCAGCTGATTGGTGCGGCATCCGGGCCCTCCGATTGGACCTGAGAGCTGTCACTCCTGGCTCAGGAGCAGCACCTCTCCCCAGGTATGGTCTGTGGTCAGACTTAACCCCTGTAGGTTGTTGCGTTAGACGGGTGGTAGGCTGCCTGGACGGACGTATCCTGACAGTACCCCCCCACCTTTAGGAGGGGCCACTGGACCCTTAACTGGTCCGGGTCTCTCGGGTGAGCGTCATGGAATTCCTTGATAAGGGATTCAGCATGCATGGACTTAGAAGGAACCCACGACCTCTCCTCAGGACCGTAACCCTTCCAATTCACAAGGTATTGCAGCGACCCTTGTACCTTGCGAGAGTCAATGATTTGAGCCGCCTCATACTCCAACTGCCCCTTAACTCTCACAAGGGGAGGAGGTTCAGCAGGTGGGATAACGGATGGAGCGTACCTCTTAAGGAGAGACCGGTGAAAAATGTTATGTACCCGGAAACCAGACGGTAACTTGAGCCGGTAGGCCACTGGATTAATCACTTCCAGAATGATATAGGGTCCCACAAAGCGTGGCGCAAGCTTACCAGAGGGGACCTTTAGACGAAGATTAAGGCTAGACAGCCAAACCTTATCCCCCACCTTAAATCCTCCAGCACAAGGCGCCTCATCACATTTCTCCTTCTGGATGTTCTGGGCGTTCGCCAAGTTCTTCTGAACTTGGGCCCAGACTGTGCACAGATCGTTAACGATGACATCCACCCCACTATGCTCAGAAGTAGCGCTGGACAATGATGCATGTCTAGGATGGAAGCCATAATTGCAAAAAAAACGGAGAAACACACGACGCGCTACTATCCTGGTTATTAATAGCGAATTCTACCAAAGGTAAGTATTTCACCCAGTCTCCCTGCTGATCGGAGACAAAACACCGGAGTTTTTTGCGTAACAGTTTGGTTCACCCTCTCTGTCTGCCCATTGGTCTCAGGGTGGAAGGTAGAAGAGAAGGACGGGTGATACCCAAAAGCTTAAGAGGTTCCAGAAACAGAAAAAAATTGAACTCTGTCGAACAATATTTTCAGGTAGCCATGCAGTTTAACGATTGTTGATGAAAAGTTCTGCAATTTTTTGGATGAAGGATTTTAAGGAAAAATGGACTTTTACTAAAACGATCAACTACCCCCCAAATTAAAACTGTCTTACCGCAGGGGCGGGCGATCGGTTTTTAAATAAATGGAGTGTGGGTCCGGACGGTTCAGTATAGGCAGGGGAAAAAATTTCCCCAGGAGGGGAGTTTGGGAACCTTTGCCCAGCACAGGTGTCGGGCTGTTAATAGGCCCCCACATCACGAGACAAAACGGTACCAGTAATTTGGGGGAAATAAGCCCTTTGTCCAGATAAAACGAATTGGTAATTTTTTTAATTAAACGTAAGCAAAAACTGAGTGGGGAAAAAAAATTTTAGAGTGGGACAATCAACGGGTCTAAAACCCTGGGGGGTCTTGGTCTTGTGGCTAAGTGGGTAAATGGCGGGAAAAAAAACCCTTTTCTTTGGTTTAAAATGGCACGGACACCCCGAGGTGAGTGACTGGCACAAAAAACCCTTCGACAAGCGTCAGCTTTTAACATTTTAAAAACCCGGTTTTAGGTAACAACAATTTTTAATCCGAGTGAAAAAACAGTCCCCCAACGTGCCTGGGAGGGTTAACCTTTTTAGCCCTTCTCTAAAAAGGTAAGGTACTTATGGTGTTAAGCCCGTGACTTGGGTTGGGCCCCTTCAGGAAGTGGGCCATTCCTCAAAAGGCCCATTTAATCGCCAGAAATTCCCGGTTCCCACATCTATTCCTCTTGCAGGAAGAATTTAGGGGGGAAAAAAGGCGCACGGGGGAGATAAGTCAGAAAAGTGATCCCTGAGATAGATCTGCCCCTCCCCCAAAAAATCGGGGAATTACCCCCAGACGAAGGGGGGTCAGCTTGAACCAACACCGGGGCCTAAGAAAAAACATTGCAAAGCCTTTAAAGGCTTCCGGTTGTAAATTACTGATATTTCCCCCCTTTTCTTTGTTTATCAGAAAAGGGCGACAAACAGAAAAATTTTGAATACATTTTGATAATAATTAGCGAAGCCTGGGAAAACCGTTTTTAAGGCTTTAGGGGGGGGGGAAACCCCAAATCAAGAATTGCCTGGCCCTTCCCGGGATTCATACGAAAGACAGGAGTCAAATGTATCCAGGAAAGGCCCCTCCTAAAAACCCCGGAAAAAAATTTTTCAAGCTTGACAAATAAAAACTTTTGGGCCCTTCAAGTATGGAAAACTGTCATCCAGAAAACCCCACCATAAAGACCAAGGGTTTCCCCGGGAAAAACATGTTTACGGTTTTGGGAAGACTGCGGGAGCTTTGAAAACCCCAAAAGGCATCCCCAGGTTTTTAAAAATGACCTTCGGGGGTATTTGCCCCCCATCTTTGCCCGAATAAGGTTGTAAGCCCCTCTCAGTCCATTTTGGAAACCACTTGGATCCCTGTATTGTTTAAACAGATGGGGAATCAAAGGTAGGGGTATTTTTTTTTTACAGTTACCTTATTTGGGTTCCCCATAGTCAAAGCATGGACGGGACTACCCTCTTTCTTCTTCACAAAAAAAAAACCCCGACCCCTAGGGCACGAAGGCCGGTATGCCTTTGTAGACTTCGCAATATACTGCTTTGGGAGTCTTTCCGGACCAGACAGTTGTATATCCCGCCCTTTTGGAAATCTCACCCCTGGCAAAAGTTTAATGCACAATCATAGGGGCCATGCGGGGGTAACTGCTCGACTGGTCTTGGAAAACACCACAGCTAAAAAGCGAATAAAAGGAGGAATCGCTCTATTTCTGTTTACCCAAGAATGATGGGAAAACATTTATTAAACACTGCTTACCCCACCCGACTGTTCTCCAGAATTCAGTCAATCACGGGTTGTGCTTTTTAAGAGGGGAGCCCCAAAATACATAGAGGGAAAGCCCCCTGATAAACAGGTACACCTTTCGTATGCATGTGGGTCTTTTCCCCCGACCAAGGGGGTAGAATCGATTGCAACTCCCGCACTGAATCTGTGAGGGAAGGCCCAAACGCTTAACAAAGATGATCCCAAAATTGATGTGACCCCGAAAACCACAAAGGCAAACCCGAAACAGACATGGAAGATATGAAATCTTAACTCGAAGCAAAAAATTTCTTTGACACCATGGAAAAACCTGTTTACCTGGGTCTTCCCGCGGTACTGGCTGGGTTTTTGGCTGGGCCCTTCCCCCTTTGGGAAAACAAGATGAGGTGACCCTTTGTGCTGCAGTAGTAAAAAGTCCCTGAATGCGGCAAGATGTCTGGGTCCCCGGTGTTTCCACCAGAAGGGCCCCTCCCGCATGGCTTTCCAGGGCCTCCCCTCTTCAGCTGGTTGGGGGGGGGGCGGAAGGAGCAGCGGGTGAAGCGGGACAACGAGGGGGGAAAAATTTCCCAAGTCTTGCCTAAACCCCTCTGTCCAGCCCTCTGCCAGAAAACCATAGCCTCATCCAGCAGCCCCGGGGTTGGGTAAGCCAACAAGTCCCTTCACATGGCGGCTAGCCCCAATCTAAAACTGACACGAAGGGCTGGGTATTCCACCTGATGGAACAACCCAAAGCCCGGGAAATCCGAAAAAATATCCCCAAAAGTTCTTTTGCCCCGTCTCAATGAGATGAGCTGGTCTTGGCCGGCCTCTTTCGGGGGCGTTAAAAAGCAAACCCGGGAGTAAAAATCGGTCCACGAAGACAACTCGGGTGGGTCAGGGGATAAAAAGAAACACCACTCCTGGGGGATTCCCTTTGGGGAAGGGATTTGTAATTCCCACCCTTCTTCTTCTTACCTGAGGGCGTGGTCGGAGACGAAAAAACAACCGGGATCCTTCCTTGAAGTTTGAAACGCCCTTCTTTTCCCCAAAAACTTATAGGTAATGGATTGGGGGTTCCAAACAGAGGGAAGGGATCCGGGGGGAGTCTGGGCCTGAGGGGCACCTTGGGGAAGGGTTTCCCGCTGCTGGACCTCAGTAGAGATCCTGAACCCCCTGGGTGAGCCCTGATTGCTTATAATGCCTTATGGGGTTCATGGTGTTTGGGGGGCGTAAAAATTTTCCCTGTCAAACTGTACGTCAGAAGAGGTGCGTGGGCCCTGACTTCACCCCGCCACTTCCCCGCCTACTTGGCGTCTGCCCTGAGGGCAGACCCCCAATGGACTAGTACTAAGTGCAGGGCCGTCAGGGAAAATCAAGTGTCAAATTGTCGGCCCCAAAGGTAAGGGGGAAAAAAAATAGGGCCAAGGGAAAAAAGTAAGCAAGCGGATGGTCAGAAACAAGCTGGAGTCCAAACACGGTGTGGAGCGCAGTACAGAATCGGAGGCAACAAGCGAGGTCAAGAAACGGGCCGAGGTCAGAAGCACAGGAAGACAACAGCAAATCAGAATAACAGGGAGAATGCAAGGGAACACCTTTGACAGGCAAAGCCTGGAGGAACTGAGGAGGTTTAAAAGGTCTGCTCGGACACCGCCCCCGCAACTGATTGGTGCGGCATCCGGGCCCTTCAATTGGTCCTGCGAGCTGTCACAGCTGGCTCAGGAGCAGCACCTCTTCCCGGGTGTGGTCCGAGGCCAGACTTAACCCCTGCAGGTCGTTGCATTAGACGGGGGGAAGGGCTGCCCGGACGGACATATCCTGACAGGCAGCTTGTGTGTCAGGCAGTGGCGCAGCCTGCAATTCAGTAGTGTGGCTGGGAGTCAACAGGGTGGCAGCAGTGCGAGGTTGGGAACCAACGGCCACGATTTAGACCACCCACTTTGCAGGTCCCAGAAAGTAGCGACACAGGGGCACACCGGGCAGCGGTGGTAACAGTCAGTCAGTGCGGAGTATTGGTGGTAAAATCACCTACTCGGCGGTTTTTTGACAAAACACCAGAGGAGGCGAACATGGCTATATGTCGAATCTGTGGGCAGAAAGTAAAGCGTGCCCAGGGACCTAAAATTGGCAACAGCAGCAGCACCCAGTGGCACGCCATCCATTGCAGGCAGTCAAAGCTTCACCACCTCTGTGAAGACAATTCCCTGTCTTTTACATCATCTACCAGTCCAGATACACCTGCTCCTTGGCACTCATGGTGCCAGCAGTCGTTCACTGAGATGATTGCAAAGAGACAGCAGTATGCGTCTTTCACGGATGCCCCTGCAACCCCCATCCCGGGTCACAGGCGCATCTGTGCCCCGCTACTGAGTGGCGCCGCGGCCCACATGTTGGGTCGCAGGAGAGCTCATTCCCCGGCATGTTCCCCTGTAAACTTACCTGACCACGCTCCTGCTGTAGTCTCTGTCCCGAGGCGCGCGCGGCCCCGCTCCCTAGGGCGCGCGCACCGACAGTGTTAAATTTAAAGGGCCAGCGCACCGGTAATTCGTTGCCTACTGAGAAAGCGTTTTCCTTAGTCTAGTTCTGATTGCCGTGTACCGTACCTTCTTGCCTCCGTCCCTCGACCACAAACCTTTGCCGGCTGTCCTGACCTTATTGCTTGTCCCCGACTACGAGCCTGCATGACAATTCTGTACCACGCTATACCTTGGCTACCACCGCAAGCAAGTCACGTTAGGGGTAGCGACCTGGTAGACTCCCGCCGCAGCAAGTCTATTCCTCTTTGCGGCGGGCTCTGGTGAAAACCGGGACCTACTTAGATTCCGCTCCCTTGCGTGGCTTTCACCATCGCTTGCGGTGATCCAGTGGATCCACTACTGCGAACCGTGACAGCGTCTAGCCATCCCAAAGTGCAGAAGCTGACCGCACTCCTGTCCAAGTTGGTGGTACTGCAGTCCCTCTCTTTTAAAGCGGTGAACTCTGCACCATTCAAAGAACTGGTCAGGAAACACTGCATTAATTTCTGCCATTTCTACAACGCCAAGCACACCCTCCTTGAGCTAAACAGAACAGAGAAACTATAAACAGAGAAAAAAAGAAATTGATGAACAGGGGAAAATTTATGAACAGGAATAAAAATATTAACAGGGGGAAATTGATGAACAAGGGGAAATTGTTGAACATGAATAAATATATTAACGGGGAAATTGATGAACAGGGGGAAATTGATGTACAGAGAAAGGCAATTAATGATTTTTTGATGATCAAAGTGGACAAGTGGACAGGAGTATTCCCCTGTGTAATTTTTATGTCAGCCAGTGGCAGCTCATCCATGACACCTGCTGTTTGCTCAGGCCCTTTGAGGAGGACACTTTCTTTGTCAGTCACCAGGACTACGGGATGAATAACGTCATTTCACTGCTTCATGTCCTGGAACAGATGCAAAATCTGTCTGGTCAGGGGACTGGAGATGTGGTGACTACATCTCACGGCCACATGAGTCTAGTGGGGGCTGAACTGGAGGAGGAAGACATTGGAGCACAAGCAGTGTCTGGCGACATGAGTGGTTTTTTTATTCAGGTGACAGGAGAGGAGAAGGATCAACCACAGGATTAGAAAGATGAGGAAGATGACTCAGACACACTGTGGCAGTAAACAGTGGAGATGGTGGCAGGGAGTCCCTCAGAGTCATTTGTGCAGATGGCCCACTGCATGCTGATTTGCCTGGCTAGCGACAGCTGAATTGTCACAATCCGGCAGAGGGATGACTTCTTTCTCTCCACCCTCTTGGACCCTCGTTACTGATCCAAAATGGGGGCATTTTTTCACCTGCTAAGATGGAGGACAAACTCAATTACTATAGAGACAGCCTATGTAGTCAGTTGGCCGCTGCCTATCTGCGCCATGGTCTATCCTCTATATAGCTAGTTTGACCGGGTGGGTTCATCAACACTCATGTACCACTGCCACGGCTGCTGTGGAGGGAATGAGGGTTACGAGCAGTACTAGCTCCATCAGCAGCAACCTGAGTCTGGAGTTGTCGATGAGCAGCTTTCTTCACCTCCTAGTGATTTAGGTACCCACCAGCAGCAGCACCTGGAGCAGACCCCGAACCCTGGATTCTTTTGGCTACCTGCCTCAGCTACTATTCTGATGCTGCCACCCGCCTGATTCCACACATCTGCTGCCAGCTGCTCCTTCTACCACCCACCATCTTTACCAGGGATTGGTACTGGCACCCACCTCCCCACTTTTCACTGGGTCATTACGTAGCCTTCTGATGCTGCTGCCACTTCACCACTCAAGTCTCCTCATGCTGCTGCCAACTGAGCACTCTCTCAGTCGACCACTCTGTGGTTTTCTAATGCTGTTTCCACTCTCCACCACTCTATGACATTGCCACTATGTTTGGTTTTCCCCTTTTTTTAATCTGTGGAGTGCATACAAAACACAGAACACATGCAAATATTCCATTTACTTATTTTTGGGTTCAACTCCTGTTTCTTTTTGGCTTTAGCAATGATGGATTATTGACCAACTGAAAGCGGACACTGAAAGATCAAACAAATGGCAAAATGATTGGTATCAATGCAAAATTACTGATGACACCCTCTCCACTCTCTGATCACCACAATAAAAGAAAAAAATAACTGTTTGCCACAAATAGCAATATCCCCAGAGACTGGATTTGAGATGTATGTGGGTCTGAAATACACAAACACTGGATCTCCCACAGAATTCTCCAAAAAAAGTGAATAAATTAACTCTTGGCCACAGATTAAAATACCCCCACCGGTCTGAAGTTAATGGATTTCAGGCATGTATGTGGCAGAAATACGCACACCCTGTATTTCACTCCAAATTAACCCACAAAACAAGAGGAGAAATTAACCCTTGGATATTAAAAAGCCTACAAAAAAAAAAAAATCAGGTGAAATTGAGGCATATATGGGGCAAATAAATATGCACACCCTGTATTTCACTCCAAATTAACCCACTAACAATAGGCTTAATTAACACAAATTTAGTCGTTTATGGGGGTGAAAAACACGCTGTATTTTACTCCATATTAAGCCAATAACAGGCTTAATTAACCCCTGGATATGAAATGCGCTCCAGAAATGACCAGAAGAAATTTAGTTGTATATGGGGGTGAAAAACATACTGTATTTTACTACAAATACACCCACTAACAACAGGCTTAATTAACCCTTGGATATGAAATGCGCTGAAGAAATGACCAGAAAAAATGTAGTCGTATCTGGTGGTGAAAAACATGGTGTATTTTACTACAAATACACCCACTAACACACAGGCTTAATTAAACCTTGGATATTAAATGCGCTCCAAAAATGACCAGAAGAAATTTAATTGTATATGGAGGTGAAAAACACGTTGTATTTTACTGCAAATGGTTCTTCCACTACAAAATGGTTCTTCCACTACAATGCCAAGGTTACAGATTTAAAAGCCAAGGTGCACATATAATTCGGGTACTAAGATTTTGATACATATTACTTATTGATGCTTATGGTTCCTGTTGAACCTCTTCCCTAAACCACACCCTAACAATCATGACTTTTAAGTGGTGTAAAAAGTTCTGAAGAATTTATAAATGACACCCATAGAAGACTGAGGTCAGTAATATGTTACACAAGTAATAAGCAAACTGCATCCTTTTTCAACAACTTTTCACCATATGTCCTGTGCATCCTACATTTTTTATTCATTTACTTAACCCCTCCTGACAGTCAGTCACAATAACATAGCTCTAAGTTTTTTTTTTTTTACCTCTCTGCCTTCCAAGAACTTTATTTTTCCATCACATCGGCCTATTAGAATTTTTATTTCACAGGGTATACTTTTTAATGGTGTCATGGACTATACCATAGAATATACTGGAAAATGACAAAGAAATTCGAAGTGGGTTGAAATGTGAATAAAAGTTGCGTCATGTTCGCAGGGTTTTGTTTCTACGGCGATCACTCTTCAGTATAAATGATGTGTTATTGTATTCTGCAGGTTAACACAATTCTGGCAAAACCAAATATGTAGGGTTTCTGTTATGTTTTAGTGTGTACAAAAATTCAAACATTCTCCATTTCTTAAATTTCAGTTGCCATTTTTTGCGACCAATAACTTTTTTGTTTTTCTACCAATGGACCTGAGTGATGGTGCATTTTTTGTGAGCTGAATTGTACTTTTTATTTGTAACATTTTGGGATACAGATGACTTTTTGATCACCTATTATTCCAATTTTTAGGGGACATGAATTGACCAATGGTGTTCAGAGCAGGTGATAAATAATGTTAGATTTTAATAGACTGGACTTTTATGGATGTGACAATGCCAATTATGTGTAACTTTTTTTTTTTTATTTGAAAGATGGCAAAAGGGGGGTGATTTGTACTTTTAATATTTTTTATTAATTTTTATACTTTAAAACTTTTTTTTTACATTTACGCTAGTCCCCCTAGGGTTGTTGATCACTTATGGGTGCAATCATTAGCACAACCTTCTGCATTATATAAGTAATGCAAAATGGTGTCCCTGGTCCCTCACTGATGACAGCACATTCATAGATCACATGATGCTGCAACTAATCTCTGGCCTCAGTTGTCACATGCCTACATGTACACCATGTGACCACAGAGGTCAGTGATAATCCACAGCATTTAGGGATCCATGAACATGATGTCATCAGTGAGGGACCAGGGGTGCTGCACCATAATGCACCAAAATTGTGACCTAGAAGTAAGCCATAAAAAAAGGTCTAAAAAGTTAGACAAATGTAAAGCTGTACCAGTTCATCAATCAGCACGAGCCATTGGGATAAATCTGGTGCATTTTTAGACTGCTTGTCTACATTTACACTGTTTAACTTTTAGACAAGGATGGTAAAGTAGGATCAGTGGGAAATGGTAGGGAAGTTTTTTTTTTATAGTCTTGGATAACACCTTTAACATGGCAAAAAAGTGAACACACCATCTTTCTGCTATCTTACATTTATTTGAATTATCAAACACATTAGATACATGTACAAAAATCCATGAGTTGAGCTGGTAAATTAAACCAATAATGAGATCATTTAAAAAAACATGCAAACATATATACATTTGATGCAGAATTGAGGTTTTTTCAAAGACTTAGCATTATCGTTGCGTGACTATTTGGACTTGGGTCCTCATATATGAAAACTGTATAGGTCTATGACTTTCTTTGTTGCCCATAGCAACCAATCCGAGTTCCCCTTTCATTTTTTCAGAGCACTATATGAAAAGAAAAGGGAACTCTGATTGGTTGCTTTGGGCAGTAAAGAAAGTCTTAGACCTTGACAATTTTAATACATGTGCCGCTTAATTAGGACAATATATACAGTAGGTGAAATACATTGAAACGTATTCCCCTACGGTGTACAGTAGATAAAATACATTAAAAAAAACATATGTAAATCAGTACTATAATACATTCGGATGTGCTCCTCTGTAAAGTTTTTCTGCAATGTTTGACCTAACTTCAGTATGTAAAGCGGTTGTCAAGTCAAAACTTGGCTACTTTGAAGAATCTAAAATATGAGATTGTGTTGAATTGCTTAACATTTTGGTCACTGCATAATTCCATTTAATCTATTTTTACATTAAAACTGACAAAGGAAATCTAATTGTCGGGAGGGAATAGTTCACTAGATTAAATCTATTGCATGTATTTACAAAGCAGAGCAAAGTGTATTTATACCTCACAAACCAACACATATTCGTCTAAATGAAGGACACTCATATGTTCACTTGAAAAAAATGATGTTCTCGTTACTTTGCAACGTCTTAGTCAAAATGGAGTGTTAAAAAGTGACTGATGCACAAAATGCTTAATATGGAAAATGTTTAGACAACTATTCTTTTTAATTTGAATTTAATAAAGATGTAACACTTCTGAGTGAAAGATTGCAATTATATCTTAATAAAATGTGCTGCTTTATTCATCTAAGCACTTCAGAAGATTGCTTTAATTTTGATCTAAGCTTCAAGTACCAAACAGAGAAGGCATCTGGAAGAAAATCATTTTAATAGTGCACCATTAATAAAATAAACAGCATGCTATAAAAGTCATATTTGTGGTAAAAACTGGCTGGTATTTACACACTTTTGGGGAAAAAGAGTGTTAAAAGCTATAAAAGACAAACGGGGTTTATGGATGGCTTAGGTAAGAGAGATTTAATTACTATTCAGATTAGTTGTTTGCTGTGGCCCATGAATATGTTTGCTATGAAAACAAGTCAGTACATTGTTTTCACTATGAACTCACTGCTAATTGCCACTGAATCATAGATATGTTATTATGCCTGATTTTCTGTTAAATTAGGTATTCATTTCAGTTAAGCCTTTCAAAATAATCTGTGGTTTATGTGTTATGACATACGCCAATCAGTCGTCATATTAAAAGCACCTGCTTAATATTGTCTAGGTCTCCTTCGTGCCACCAAAACAGCTCTGACTTGTCCAGGAATATCATAAAACTTGACAGATTGCTGTATATTCAAAAGTCTACAGCATGCTCTATTAGCCTTTTTCCAGTTTTGACACAGATGTCACCTACTGCAATGTTAGGGAAACAGGGATCCATTACTTTTATGGGAGAAGTTTCATGACACTAATCATTTATTTGGCAGTGTGCCTGTCCTATGTCACAGATGGAAAAGCAGAATGCTGAACATGCTGCAAAACATGCAAATTTTTTTTTAGCAGTGTTTTCTGTCTGTTTCACTGATGGTTAAAAATACCTGAAGTGTTGATGCACTCGACATCAGAATAACAGTAATTGTGTACTTTCTGCATCAGAATTATACACTATAGCCATGTCACATGACTCTTTATTGTACAAGTAGTAAAATAAATGGATATTCTGTAAAAAGGCTGAATTTGTGGTAATAGGGACTAATAAATAACAAGAAATAAAAAGAATGCTGCAATTGTTTTAACTAGCTACCCTCAGAATCTAATAAGGCATGGACGTCTTTGTGGGTTTATTGAATTATCCATGGTTTAATTAAGTTGAAGTTTAAATTTGATATAGCTGCAATGGCTGTCCATTTTAAGAAAATCAAAATGAAAGCACATAATTGCTCACAGTAACTAAAAAACAATATTTGGTCTGCACATCCCAAAAACTTTTTTGAAAAAAATGAGCATAGGTGCACACGGGTGTGGCAGTAACACACAAACACAATCCAGTATCAGCAGCACACTACTAGCATTAAAAAAAAAAAAACTATCAAAAAGAACATAGGAAATTTTGGGAAAGCATTTCTGCTACTTAGAATACATGAAAAATTTTGAGGTTAGTTCACACTTTTACAGCTTACAGTAACTGTCATGATAGACTTACTGGAGGTGGATCTGCTAAGTCACCGACAGGAGTTGGCATTACTTAAGTTGGAAGGTGGAATCTAAGGAGGCCCTGGTTTCCCCCAGAGCACACCATAAGACAGGTTGGACTTTGCTGTGGAGAGCTCCCAGGTCGCTACCCCTAACGTAGGTCCTCGAGGTGACAGTCGATGTGTAGACTTGCCTATTACCTGAGCAGGAGGCAGAGAAGTCATCGGAACAGAAATACCATCAGATCTGGCAGTGTATAAGTGAGGTCCAGTTTAGGTGTAAAGTCAGAACAGGTGGCAGACAAGGCAGAATTAGCAATCAGGAAAGTGCACAGGAAAGGTAGACACGATATGAATGCCAATAACTGGGCAGGGGATGCAGGGTGAAGTGTCCAGAAATAGCCTATGGCCAGGCATGACTGGCTTAGGAAAGTAGAGCGGCATGCGCTGGCCCTTAAAATCAGAGAGCTGACATGCACGAGCCCTCTAGAGGCCGGCTGTAAGCAGACAGCTGACTGATAGACAGGAAGGAGGAAACAACGGTAGGGAGCTCTGGAGAGGTGAGTAAGAGAGCAGGGGGATTGAGTCTGCGAGCAGCCATGGACCAAGACCTGGACCGCAGTGTGACCTGCCCGCAGAGTCTGGAAAATGGACGCGAACGCCGACCTTGTCTGACTATGGCGTGTGCCATTTCAGAACACTACTACTACTGCAACATACATGCTAATACTAAGTATACTGTGTATCCTCTCTTAAAAAGGGCAAAGTACAATACTTTTCAGAGTTTGTGAGATCAAACTTTCATGTTCAGATATGTAGAAGACTATTTATATCATGGGTAAAGTGCCTAATACTGGGAACTTTTTCCTTCACAAAAATATTAAAACAGATCTACTCATTTTTTGCCCTAAATACTGAGAGTAGAGGGTGTCACTATTTTGTAAGGGATACCTGAAATGTCCTGGGCACCCAAATCAATAGTAGAGACATCATAAGATGTAAGCAAGCATGGTTCACCACACGTAACTGTATAGGTGACACCCTCTGAATCGCCTTGTCTATATGCAGTTATAATACTAGTAATCACCGCCCACAAGCATAGAAGGCATGTGAGAGGTTGTCTTATCAGTATTTTTGCATTTGTGCAGTCTCCCCTTGTATTATACTGTGGCTTTTCTGCATACTGGTGTGAACTGGTACTTACCCAATGTGTAGTTGTTTCTCATTCAGTTGCCTTCCTAGTGGATGGGTGTGTGAGCAGATGCTAATTAGTTATATGCACCTATTGTATTTCTCCCAAGTAGCACTGGGGCTTATATTGCCTCCTGCTGGGTTCAGTCTATTGTCCAGCCATTGAGCTGTAAAAATGGCCTTGTGCTTGTGTTTGTGAGGTTCAGAACAACCGTCACAAAGGCTTCAGTGTTAAGTGACAAACATTAATGGTCCCTAATGGACCCAATGACGTCCTGGTGATCATTATTTTAACTAAGAAATAGCACTGCATGCTGTGTTATTTTTTCCATCATTTCTGACAGAATCTATGCTGGAGGTCGCCAATGGAACCTCTGACACAGATGTAAACCAAGCCTAACAAAGCATTAGACTAAATGGGAGTAATTTTTTTTTATTTAAAGTTTCTAAAATAAAGACTCCTAACTTACAATTGCAAATAATGCATTTGCTCATGAAAAACACTCGGTAGCTGCTTTATTTTCATTTATATCAGTTCTAACATCTATTACCATAGGATTCCTTTATTCAAGGCTGATCTGAGAGTTTGCCAGAAGAGCTGCCTTGAAAGCATTAAGGTTTGGGAAAACAATTCTACTAATCTTTGCCAGCTACTATCTTCTCTAATAAAAAATGTTCTTGTGTCTATTGCCTGCTCACCTTCAGTATCAAGATTTTAGATAGCTGTTATGTTTCAATTATGACACTGATATATCTAATCAAAATGCCCTGTATCCATAATTCTAAGTATTTTTCTCTCATACTGTCATGTGTAATCTAACACTTAAAACATCATAGCACAAATACTCTCAAAGTAATTCAAAACTGGGTGACAGGAAAAAATGATGTCCTGATTGCACAGAGTACTATCTATCTATCTGTCTGTCTGTCTGTCTGTCTGTCTGTTTATCTACAGTGGGTTACAAAAGTATTTGTACCCCTTGAACTTTTTTTTTTTTATTTGAGTTAAAAATGGTATTTGTCTACATATTATGGGTAATAAAACACATACTGTAACTCATCGACTTATGAAGAAACATCAGAAGAATTAGAGAAAAATAGAAAAAAAGAAATAAATAAAAGGAGAGATAAAAAATATTTTTTCAGTACATTCATTCATGAAACTACTCATCCATTTTTTATTTTTAATTAATGACAATAAAATTAGATTATTAACTTATTTTAGAGTTTTAAAATTCAGATGATATCTGGCACAGATGGATAGACACAGTGAGTTGCAAAAGTATTCATACCCCTTGAACTGTTCCTCCTTTTTAAACATTACAGTCACAAACTTAAATGTATTTCACTGATATTTTATGTGTTAAAGCAACACAAAGTAGCAAGCATTTGTTAAGTGTAAAGAAAATTATATGAGCTTTTCCAAATTTTTGTAAACTAAAAAACTGAAATATGTGGAGTTAATATGTATTCATATGTACTCTCATAATCCTAAATAAAATATAGCATGACCAATTGCCTTTAGACGTTACCTCATTAGTAAATAGAGTACATCTGTATGTCATTTATTCTCATTATAACTACAGCTGTTTTGTGAAGGCCTCAGAGGTTTGTTAAAGAACATTAGTAAACAAACAGCATCATGAAAACCAAGGAACAAAACAGAGAGCTAAGGGATAAAGTTGTGGAAAAGTGTATTGCAGGGTTAGGTTAGAAAAAAGTAGCCCAAACTCTGAACATCTCACGGAGCACTGTTCAATCCATCAGCTGCAAATGGAATGAGTATGGCACAACTGCTAACCTACCAAGACATAGCCATCCACCTAAACTGACAGCCCAGATAAGGAGAGCACAAATTAGAGAAGCAGCCAAGAGGCCCAGGTTCACTCTGGAGGAGTTTCAGAGATCCACAGCTCAGGTAGGAGAACCTGTCCACAGGACACTTATTAGTCGTGAACTCTACAAATCTGGCCATTATGGAAGAGTGACAAAAAAAGAAGCCATTTTGAAAGCAAGCCCCACCACCACCACCCCTATGTAGGGGACACAGCAAGCATGTGGAAGAAGGTGATCTGGTCAGATGAGGCCAAAATGCCAAACACTATGGGCCACATGTATGAAAACTGTCTTGGTCTAAAACTCACTTTGTTGCCCATAGCAACCAATCAGAGTGCCCCTTTTATTTCATATAGTGCTCTGGAAGAATGAGTGGGGTGCTCTTTTTGGTTGCCATTGGCAACAGAGTGATTTTTAGACCAAGACAGTTTTCATAGATGTGGCCCTATGTGTGGAGGAAAGCCAACACTGCACATCACCCTGAACACTCTGACCATTTTCCCAGTCCCTGCTAAGCCAAAGCATTCCCACCATGAAGCATGGTGGTGACAGCAACATACTTGCTTTGGTTCAGTAGGGTTTGGGATGCTGATCAGAGTTGATAGGAAGATGGATGGAGCTAAATACAGTTCAATCCTGGAGGGCAACCTGTTAGAGGCAGCAAAATACTTGAGAAGTTCACCTTCCAGCAGGACAACGACCCTAAACATACAGCCAAAGTTACTATGGACTGGTTTAAATCAAAGCATATTTATGTGTTAAAATGTCCCAGTCAAAGTCCAGAACTAAATCCCATTGAGAATCTTTGGAATGACTTGAAGATTGCTGTTCATAAACGTTCACCAACCTGACTGAGCTGGAGCTATGCTGCAAAGAAGAATGGGCAAAAATTTCAGCCTCAATATGTGCAAAACTGGTAGAGACATACCCCAACAGACTGTAACTGTCTTTGCAGGCAAAGGTGGTCCTACAAAGTATTATCTTAGCAGGGCTGAATGCATATGCATACCACACTTTTCAGCTTTTAAATTTGTAAAAATTTGTTAAAGCACATTTGTTCAAAATAAAAAGTTGAGTGGTTCCATGACTGAATGTGCAGAAAAAAAACCCTTTTATCTGTCCTACCCCTCTCTCCTTTCTTTCTTTCTTTCTTTCTTTCTTTCTTTCTTTCTTTCTTTCTTTCTTTCTTTCTTTCTTTCTTTCTTTTTCTTTCTTTCTCTTTCTTTCTTCTTTCTTTCTTTCTTTCTTTCTTTCTTTCTTTCTTTCTTTCTTTCTTTCTTCCTTCTTTATAAGTTAATGAGCTTTGTGTTGTATTCCTACCAATATGTAGACAACTTTCGCTTTTAATTCAAATAAAAAATAAAAATACATTACTATATTTTTTCAAAATGAAAACTTTATGAGTTGTTTTATGAATAAATGTCCAGAAACAAAATCATCTTTTATCTATCCTTTCTGCCTTTCTTCCTACTTTCCCGTCTTTCTTACTTTCTTTCTTTTTCCTTCTTTTTCTTTCTTTCTTTCTTCTTTCTTTCTTTTTCTTTCTTTCTTTTTCGTTCTTTCGTTCTTTCGTTCTTTCGTTCGTTCTTTCGTTCTTTCTTTCTTTCGTTCTTTCGTTCTTTCTTTCGTTGTTATCTAACTGATATATAGACAAATGTCTTTTTTAACTCAAATAAAATATAAAAAAAAATTAGCAATTTTTCCAAATGAAAATTTAATAAGTAATTTTATGAATGAAGTGTAATATTTGACAGATCTGAAATATTTCCTCTATCTTGGCCTATACATCAGAGTTTGCAAGAAATCTGCATTAAAATTCACAAATAAATCAGTCATGAATGCTATCCCGGCTGAAAGAAGATGATTTGCTAAAATGATTTAATAGGATGCTAACATCTATGCTAAGCAGCTGTCATAGAACTTATGGCAAGACTTGAACAAATTACAAGTTTATGATTGTTAAAGAACAGACGCTGCCAATTAAATTTACAACTCTCAGACAAAGTTTAGCTACAGGAGTAAGATACATAGAGAAACTTGTTCACAACATAAATAAAAGCAAATATCATTAATGTCATGAACAAGTCTGAAATTAGAGCAGTTCATGTAAGATTGGGGTAAGAGTAACAGAACTCCTTAACTAATACTAGCCACATTATGTACATTTTTATATATTTTCCAAAGCGCTGTACAGAGATTATTATCTCCACATAAGTCTGTGCACCCAATGGGACGTACAATCTTATTGCCCTGCCTCACAGGCACACATCAGGGCTATCTCACATATTGCAAATCCATTTATTAGTGTTTTTTTTAGAATATAGGAAATATAGAGAACCCATGTAAACAGAGGGTGAACATGCAATCTCCACATTGATTACAAACACAGATTTTGTGGGAGCAGTATTAACCCTTTAAGACCAAGCATATTTTTGGCACGTTTTTTCTCGTCGCTTTCCCATAGCCATAACTTATATTTTTCCATGTTCATAGACATGTGAGGGCTTTTAGATATATGAAAATGGTACTTGAGCCTTGTTTGCGGGGATTTGTTTTTACAGCATTTACTTTTTGATACAAATTATGGGCCACATGTATGAAACCGGTCTAGGACTGAAACTCACTTTGTTTACAATAGCAACCTATCAGAGTGCCTCTTTCATTTCATATAGTACTCTGGAAAAATTAGAGGGGAACTCTAATTGGTTGCTGTGGGCATCAAAGTGAGTTTTAGACCTAGACCGGATTCATACATGTGGCCCTATGTGTTATCTGTATTCTGCAGGTCAATTTGACTCTGGTAATACCAGATATGTAGGGTTTTCGTATGTTTTAGTACAGTAAAAAAATCTAAACATTTTCTGCAACCAATAATTTTTCCGCTTTCCACCAAAGTACCTGGTTGATAGGGCATTTTTGCAGGCTGAAGTGTATCTTTTATTGGTACCATCTTGGGATAGTTGCAACGTTTGGATCACTTTTTATTCCAATTTTCAAGGGATGTGAAATGACCCCCCAAAAAAAAAAAAAACAAAACAAAATTTTGGCCCTTGGAACTTTTTTTCTTCTACAATGTTCAGCGTATGGAATATAGGATGCTCTATTTTAATAAATCTGACATTAAAAGGGTTGTGCGAGAATCCCCAAAAAATAAGAACACATAATGGAGGTATACTAAAGAGAAGCAGTAACTATCCATCACAATCCACAGTGTGAGCTACTTACAGTACAGACGCTGTTATATCGCATATTATTGCTTTGTTGGAGATTTCTCCTCACTTGGCTAGTGGGCGGAGCTACAGTTGCTAGGCGCGCTGTATGAAAGCTACATTTCCCACAAAGCCTCATTCCTCCCAGCTGAGCTGGAGTGTTCCGTCCCTTCTGCTTCTCACAGCGGCAGTGCTGCTGCTATCACTGGCTGACACAGAGACATATTCATGTGAATATATATATATAAGCATAGGTGAACGTCTATACCAGTGTTTCTCCAGTCCTCAAGACCCAATAACAGGTCAAGTTTTCAGGATCTCCTCAGTGTTGCACAAATTACATAATTATTGTCAGTGCATGAAAAATATTAAATATTCATTACACTCCCTTTTGCCATTTTACAAATAAAACAATTTAAAAAAATGGTTACACATAATTGTTGTTGCACATAAAATCCCATTAAATTATAACTTAATTTTTCCCATTCCAATAAAACAACATAAAAGAAAAAAAATTCCCCATCTAAACCAGCCTTCATACCACTAGCGACCGAAAAATTTAAAGTTATGACTCTTGAAGGGTGACAAAAAAAAGAAAAGGTTTGGTCACTGAGGGGTTATCTACATGAGATGTGAGTGCATATGTACACACACTCATCAAATGAACATACCATATTCACACAAAATATTTTTATCTATCTGGATAGATATCTTTATCTCTCTCTCTCTCTATATATATATATTGATCGATCGATAGATACCGTATATAGAAAGAGAGAGAGAGATAGATATTAGGAGACAGATAGATAGATATGAGATATATGGATATATACGGTATATAGAGAGAGATATAGAGAGAGATATATATATATATATATATGTATATATATTTATATATATATATATTTATATTTAGAGAGAGAGAGAGAGTGAATAGGGAGGAGATTGATATATAGTGTAATATATGTAGACGGAGTTAGTGAGATATATATATATATAGAGTAGAATGAATTGATATATATATATATATATATATATATATTATAAATATATATTATATATATATAATAGAGAGAGAGGAGGGAGAGTCTATTATATATATATATATTATTTATATATATATTATAGGAGAGATAGAGAGTAGAAGTATAAGAGAGAGAGAGAGAGAGAGAGTGAGAGAGAGAAGATAGATTATATAAGAGTGAGATATATATATGAGAGAGAGTGATTGTATATATATAAGATAAATTATATTGTATATATATAAGTATTTTATTATATTTTATTATATATATATATATATAGAGAGAGAGAGAGAGAAGAGAGGTAGATGTATATATATATATATATATATATATATATATATAGATATATAGAGAGAGAAAAATATAAATATATATATATATAAAGAGATATAGACATAGATGTATATATATAGATAGATATATATAGAGAGATGTGTAATATATAGAGAGATAGGTGGATTATAAAGAGATAGATAGATGAAATATATTTTGTGTGGATATGGTATGTACATTTGATGTGTGTTTACTATCTCTGCACACTCAATAACAGGTGCACTTTTATTTGAAGCAGGACACTGCCATTCACTCCATAAAGAGTTTTTTTTTTTTTTTTTTTTTTACTTCATCAGCTCTGAAGCTCAGTGAAGCTCAGTTGTTTACTTTGCTGATGAGCTGATATCACTGCCCTGTAGGCTGCCATGGGACTTCAGAGGAGGCAGGATGACTCACAGACATTCTGTAACTCCTCTCCAATTCACTTAGCCTCTCCTCTGTATTTTCTCTTCACACTATGGAGCTCCCTATCTCCAGAAGTCAGTCTCCTGCTGTGCTCTGTCAGCCAGACCAGGAAGTATAACTGTCAGAGCCCGTCCTCTGCCTGTACTCTGGGTTCTAGGACGGGTTTCTGCTGCAGAAAGAGCCCAGCGGCCATTTTGATGTACTGCAATGATTCTACCCCAGACAAAAACGAGCAGATTTCTTATTAAAGGTATTTAGAAGTTTTTTTATTCTCACATTTCCTTTTCACATTTACATTTTTTTTTCTCTATTCCCGGAGAACCCCTTTAATGAATGTGGTAATACCAATTATGTGTATCTTTTATTATTTCTTTTATTTGTAAACTGGCAAAATGGGGTTCATATGAACTTTTAATATTTTTTAATAGTTTTAAGCACAATTTTTTATTTTTTTTGCTTTGATCTTTAGTCCCCCTAGTGTATTTGACCACTATGGGGTGTGATTATCATTACAACCTGCTGCATTGTATAAACAATGCAAAAGGTTGTTTAAAGATGGCAGATTTATCACTTCCTGCCGAGGACAGAAAGTGATAAAATAGGAGACATGGTGGTGATTGAAGCCTTAACAAGGCTTCCACCACAGTTAACCGGTCAGCACCCAGTGAACTTCCCGCGGGGTTGCCAACTGGAGATAGAAACGGTTTTCAGCATTGTTTCTCATTCATTTAGATTCTGCTGCCATGATCACAGTGGTGTCTAAAGGGTTAAGTAGCAGGTAACACAGCTGGCTTCATTACTTGCTGTTATCAGAGGGTGTCAGCTGCTTATGGCAGCTGACAATAGCCTTCTGTAGTGGGATTACTGAGTAATCCCACTGCATAGAACCTTAATGGCACAATGATTTAAATTTATGGTATGTGTTGTTATGGGGTAGTGATGAGCGATTGCGTCGACTATCGTCAATTATCATGCAAATATCCGATAGCCGATAATAGATTATCGTCGATGACCATTAAAGTCTATGGGAAAGGAACAACACCTTTATTCTTACACCCAAACAGGGCTGGAGAAGCTGGAATTAACATCCACAACAGTAAGATGGATACGTGCTACATCTTAGGCAACACACTGTTATAAAAGTCACAGAAAAAAAGTCACAGACCATTCACTATCCCTGTCTTGTACAACAGCCTGACTCTTAAACCTGCATCACCCACAAATTAAAAAGTGCCAGAAGGCAGTATTATTTGAACCATCATTTTACTTGAACTGGACATTGAATACCCCTGTCCTGGAAGGCAGCATGAGCCCCAAACCTGCATGACCCCCAGATTTAAAAAGTGTCTGAAAAAGAATTCTTTCAACCACCATTTTAGTTGAACTGGACATTGACTATACATGTCCTGTCCCGCAGCATGACCCTCAAACCTGTATGACTCACAGATTAAAAAGTGCCTGAAAAAGGAGTCTTTGAACCACCATTTTAGTTGAACAGGACATTGACTATACCTGTCCTGTACCGCAGTTTTGACCATTAAACGTGTCTGACCCACAGATTAAAAAGTGCCGGAAAAAGGAGTCTTTCAACCACCATTTTAGTTGAACTGGACATTGACTATACCTGTCCTGGGCCACAGCATGAGCCCCAAACCTGTCTGACCCACAGATTAAAAAGTGCCTGAAAAAGGAGTCTTTGAACCACCATTTTAGTTGAACTGGACCTTGACTATACCTGTCCTGGACCGCAGTATGACCATTAAACCTGTCTGACCCACAGATTAAAAAGTGCCGGAAAAAGGAGTTTTTCAACCACCATTTTAGTTGAACTGGACATTGACTATACCTGTCCTGGGCCACAGCATGAGCCCCAAACCTGCATGACCCCCAGATTTAAAAAGTGCCGGAAAAAGGAGTTTTTCAACCACCATTTTAGTTGAACTGGACATTGACTATACCTGTCCTGGGCCACAGCATGAGCCCCAAACCTGTCTGACCCACATGCAAATATCCGATAGCCGATAATAGATTATCGTCGATGACCATTAAAGTCTATGGGAAAGGAACAACACCTTCATTCTTACACCCAAACAGGGCTGGAGAAGCTGGAATTAACATCCACAACAGTAAGATGGATACGTGCTACATCTTAGGCAACACACTGTTATAAAAGTCACAGAAAAAAAGTCACAGACCATTCACTATCCCTGTCTTGTACCACAGCATGACCCTTAAACCTGCATCACCCACAAATTAAGAAGTGCCAGAAGGCAGTATTATTTGAACCATCATTTTACTTGAACTGGACATTGAATACCCCTGTCCTGGAACGCAGCATGAGCCCCGAACCTGCATGACCCCCAGATTAAAAAAGTGCCTGAAAAAGGAGTCTTTCAACCACCATTTTAGTTGAACTGGACATTGACTATACATGTCCTGTACCGCAGCATGACCCTCAAACATGTATGACTCACAGATTAAAAAGTGCCGGAAAAAGGAGTCTTTGAACCACCATTTTAGTTGAACTGGACATTGACTATAATAATAATAAAAATAATAATAATAATAATCTTTATTTATAAACCACCAACATATTCCACAGCACTTTACAAATTCAAGGGTAAACATACAGACATTACACATTAAAAGTACTTACAAATGAGACACAAGGTGTGAGGGCCCTGCTCCTGAGAGCTTACAATCTATTAGGTTGTATGGGTGAAACATACGGTAAGAAGTGCCAAGTTTACAATGGTCCGGCCATGTTTCATGAATAGGGGGTGGTTTACATGAAAAATGCCACCCTGACAGTACATCTATATACAGATAAGTGCCTGTGGGTGCCCTAGTGTAGGGAGTAACAAATGTGTGTGATAGCAGTTAGGGATCTTGGTGGGCCAGACCAAGAAGATGTGTTCTCAGGGCCCTCTTAAAACTGTGAGGGTTGTGAATGTGCCTGATCGCCCACGGTAGCATATTCCAGAGAATTGGTGCTGCACATGTGAAATCTTGTAGGCGGGCATGAGAGGTTCGGATGATTGATGAGTGTAACCTGACATCAGCAGCAGAGCGGAGAGAGCGGGTCGGGTGGTAGACAGAGACGAGGGAGGTGATGTAGGGGGGTGCAGCATTGTGGAGAGCTTTATGGGGGAGAGTGCTGAGTTTATACTGTATCCTGTACTGGATGGGCAACCTGTTCTGTACCACAGTATGACCCTTAAACCTGTCTGACCCACAGATTTAAAAAGTGCTGGAAAAAGGAGTCTTTCAACCACCATTTTAGTTGAACTGGACATTGACTATACTTGTCCTGGGCCACAGCATGAGCCCCAAACCTGCATGACCCCAGATTTAAAAAATGCCGGGAAAAAAGGGTTTTTCAACCACCATTTTGTTGAACTGGACATTGACTATACCTGTCCTGGGCCACAGCATGAGCCCTAAACCTGTCTGACCCACAGTTTAAAAAAGTGCGGAAAAAAGGGGAGTCTTTAAAACCACCATTTTGTTGAAAGGACATTGATAACCTGTTCTGACCAAAAAATATGACCATTAACCTATTCCCACAGATTAAAAAGTCCCCTAAAAAAGGAGTCTTTCAACCCCCATTTTAGTTAACTGGAATTGATTTTTAATGTCCTGTACCCAGAGACCTAAACCTAATGCCCCACAGTTAAAAAAAGTGCCGAAAAAAGTTTTGAACCCCTTTTTTGGGTTGAACTGGACATTGACTATATGTCCGGGCCAAGATGGCCCCAAACTTGCATGCCCCCAGATTTAAAAAAGTGACGGAAAAAAAGGGTTTCTTTACCACCATTTTATGAATGGACATTGACTATCCATGCCCTGTCGCAGCTCAGATTGCACTAACCACTGAAGAACGTTGGCGAGCTGTTCATTATGAAATTATAGGGCCCTGACCCAAATGAAGGCCTGAGGTCTACAACCGCGATCCGCTGGCTTTGTGTTGTGCCAGACATTGAAGGAGCACCTTCTTTCGTACTCATCTCCATGCCTACACCCCTCTTTGCTGCTTCCACCTGCTTTTCGCCCATTTTCAGAAAGAAAAAAATTTAAGAAGGTAGGAAAATTTTTGAAGTTTTATTAAAAACGGCCAAATCACAGCTATTTTAAACCCCTCTAATTTCCTACAGCTAAAGGATTAAAACTGAAAGTTTCTACGAATCCCCTGGGAAAGCGTCTGGGGGGAAGAAGTAAGAAAAAATAAAGTGTCCCCTTTCGTCCCAGGGATTTACAAATGTCGTAGGACTAGGAATTGTGTTTTCAACAAAATACTAAAGTGCGCTATCTGGGCAAACTGAGATTAAAGGGGAGCGCAATAAAAAAATTAAATTAAGGATGAGAAATTGCATTTTTTGCGCAATGACAAATGAAAACAGTTGCAGAAAATGTTTTTAAAATTTGGTGTACAACTGGCCCCTATTTGAAAAAAACTAGGGCTGCAAACGTGCAAACAGTATTTAAAAGTTATCGGTAACAAACTGGTTTTTCCCGGGAATGAAAACCCAACAAATAAAAAATTTCTTATCCAAATTTAAGTAAAGGTGGCTATTTAAAAAAAAAATGGGGCGAATCAAAGTGAAAAACACAATTTAAAGTTATACGGTAAGAAAAGGGGTTTTTTGCAGCAATGAAATACACTGCAATTAACTAGCAAATTTCTTATTAATATAAGTACAAGATGGGTTTTGAAAAAAACGAGCTGCGCCAAAGTAAAAAAAACACCTAAAAAATTTTGTGTACGGATAAAAAAGGTTTTTTTTCCCACCTATGAAATCCCCTGCAATTACTAAAATTTTGATCAAATATAAGTACGGAGGGGGTCTTTGAAAAAAAAGGCTTGCCCCAAAAAAGTGAAAAACACAAATTTAAAATTGTGTACGGATAATAAAAGGTGGGATTTAAACCAAGAAATACAACAGCAGTTACAAAAAAAATGTCTGTATCCTAATGTAAGTAAGGGTGGGTTTAGAAAAAAAGGGGCTGTCCAAAAAGTAAAAACCCTAATTAAATTGTGTATGGATAAATAAAAGGGGGGTTTT